>JANAVB010002195.1:25000-327500 GCA_029216955.1 Iris pallida | reverse complement strand
TGTGTGGGTTTTTGTTTTGTTTTATTTTGTTTTTTTTTCTCTTCCTTTCCTTTCCTTTGAGTGTGTGTGTGTTTATAAAGGGAGGAAAGGTTCTAGTGGTGTTGGGCTTTTGTGTGTGTGTGTGCTTTTGTGTTAGGGAGGAAGGGGTTGTGTTTTTATATGGAGAGTGGGAGGGTGAGGTGTCCCCCCTCATTAAATACATGGGGACACCTCTCCTTCTCCATTCTTCTTCATTTATTATATATGTTATATATTTTTTTTGAAACAAAATAATAATAATAATAATAATAATACTAATAATAATATAAGAGTATTACAAGTCTACTCCCCTTAAAAAAAAATTCCGTCCTCGGAATTTGAAATAACCAGTACAACAATTGATTACTAACCTGGTTTATGAAATAGATACGGTTATTGTTTCCGCATATCTTCTTCCTTCTCCCAAGTTGAATCTCCAGGCGAATCCTTGCTCCATGCGACTCGTACTAATGGAATGACCCGATTGCGGAGTACCTTCTCTCTTCGATCCAAGATCCCAACGGGTTTCTGTTCTATCCGTAGTGTGGGCCCAACGGTGATTTCTGAATGGTCGAGTATATGGCTCGGATCCGACACATATCTTCGTAATTGGGAAACATGGAATACATTGTGAACTCCCTCTAGTGTTGGGGGTAAAGCAAGTCGATATGATACATTCCCTACTTTTTCCAATATGTCGAAGGGTCCAATGTATCTCGGACTCAATTTTCCTCTGGTCCCAAATCTGATGGTTCCCTTGGTTGGTGAAATCTTCAGAAAAACGTGGTCTCCAGGTTGAAATTCTAGTATTCTTCGATGCTTATCAGCCTACATCTTTTGTCTATCCTGGGCTGCTTGCAGGTGACTTCTTATTGTGTTGACTATGTCCACAGTTTGTGTCACCAGTTCTGGTCCTAACAATTGTCTTTCTCCTACGTCGGTCCAACATACCGACGATCTGCATTTTCTACCATATAGTGCTTCAAAAGAAACCATTTTGATACTATCGTGATAACTGTTGTTATATGAAAATTCCACCAGATGTAGATGATCATCCCATGCTCCTCCAAAATCTAAAGTACAAGCTCTCAGCATGTCTTCTAGTGTCTGAATGGTTCTTTCAGACTGGCCGTCTGTTTGGGGGTGGTAGGCAGAGCTAAATTTTAATTGAGTGCCAAGATTTTCTTGCAAGCTTTTCCAGAAGTGCGAAGTAAACCGGGTATCTCTATCCGATACTATACTCACTGGTACTCCATGCTGACTGACAATCTGTTTCATGTACATTTCTGCCAGTACCTCTGTTGACTGTCCAACTTGAAAAGGGAGAAAACGAGCGGACTTTGTAAGTCTATCTACAATAACCCAAATAGCATTATTACCCCTTTGGGTCCTAGGCATTCCTGTCACAAAATCCATTGTGAGATGCTCTCACTTCCATTCTGGTATGGGCAATGGCTGAAGAAGTCCGGCTGTCCTTTGATGCTCTGCTTTCACTTGTTGACAGACGAGACATCTGGATACGAATCTGGCGACTTCTCTCTTCATCCCGTGCCACCAAAATGTCTGTTTCAAATCTTTATACATTTTAGTGCCGCCCGGATGAATAGAATATTGTGCGTTATGGGCTTCTGTCATGACCTCCGTTCTCAAATCTCCACTGGGCACACATAACCGATCTCCGAATCTTAGCGATCCGTCCGGGTGCTTCCTTATCCCGGTCTGGAGCCCTGTTTCTGTTTGTTTCCAAATTTTCTGAAGTTTTGAATCATTTGTTGGGCTTCCTTGATTCTATCTATTAAGGAGGATTGTATTTGTAAGTTTTGCCATATTCCATCGGTTATCGGGCATATTACTTCAATTCCCATTTTCCTCAAATTCTCAAGGATCTCCTTGGGTGTATTTAGAAAGAAAGCTTCAGGTCTTCTACTCAAGGCATCGGCCACTTTATTAGCCTTGCCTAGGTGATATGTTAGCTCTATATCAAAATCCTTCAGTAACTCCAACCATCTTCTTTGCCTCATATTGATCTCCTTTTGTGTGAAGACATACTTTAAGCTCTTGTGATCGGTGTAGATTTTGATTCTTTCTCCGTATAAATAGTGTCTCCATAACTTGAGTGCAAACACCACTGCTGCAAGTTCGAGATCATGAGTTGGATAATTTCGTTCATGTGTTTTTAATTGTCTGGATGCATATGCTATGACTCTTCCGTGCTGCATCAGTACACATCCTAGACCCTTTCCTGATGCATCACTATATATCTCATATCCACCCGAACCAGATGGTAATGCCAGTATTGGGGCTGAAATTAATCTTTTCTTTAATTCGTCAAATGCTGTCTGACATTTCTCTGTCTGGTTAAACTTTTCTTCCTTCCGAGTGAGGCGGGTTAAAGGTTCTGCAATTCTGGAAAAATTCTCTACGAATCTTCGGTAATAACCAGCCAATCCTAAGAAACTTCTGATTTCTGCTACAGACTTAGGTGTCGGCCAAGACTTAACTGCTTCCACCTTCTTCGGATCTACCGAGATGCCTTCTCCACTGACAATATACCCTAGAAACGGTATTTGATCCAGCCAAAATTCACATTTACTAAGTTTGGCATATAATTGTTCTTCCCGTAGAGTTTGCAGCACTATCCTCAAGTGTTTTTCATGCTCCTCTTCACTTTTGGAGTATATAAGAATGTCATCAATGAATACAATCACAAATTTGTCCAAATATTGATAAAATACTCGATTCATCAGGTCCATAAATATAGCTGGTGCATTTGTCAACCCGAATGGCATAACTAAGAATTCGTAATGCCCATACCGAGTTCTAAATGCAGTCTTTAGAATATCTTCCCTTTTTACCTTCACTTGATGATATCCGGACCTCAAATCAATTTTTGAAAATATCCTTGCCTCTCCTAACTGATCAAACAATTGATCGATCCTAGGTAAGGGATATTTATTTTTGATGGTAACCTCATTCAAAGCCCTATAATCAATTACTAGGCGTAGGGTACCATCCTTCTTTTTTACAAATAATAACGGCGCACCCCATGGCGAAGCGCTAGGCTGAATAAATCCCTTGGATAATAGTTCTTTTATTTGTTTGTTTAACTCAGCCAGCTCCTCCTTGTTCATTGGGTATATCTTTTTGGCTATGGGTGCAGCTCCAGGTATTAAATCTATAGAGAATTCTGCAGCTCTATCTGGGGGTAGACCTGGCAATTCTTCTGGGAATACGTTCTTAAATTCTTCTACTACTCTTGGAAATGGTTGTTCTGCCACTCCTTGCAGCAGTACTGGTAATTCAAATTTCTCTAATTCTTCTGCATTGAATTCATTCTGGTCCCTTACAAATTCACAAAATTCTCCGTCAGGGAGTTGAAAGGAAACTTTTCCCTGACCGCAATCTATGTTGGCTAATGTTGCAGTTAACCAATCCAGACCCAATATTATATCATAGTTGCTTGTTGGGAAAATGAGCAACCGGGTACGAAAAGCTCCTCCACCCAATTTTATAGGACATCTACTACAGACCCGACTGACTTCTACTACTCCATTATCGGTGAGGACCTTCAGTGATTTAGGCAGAGGTTGTAACTCTATTTCACATTGTGATATAAAAAAAGATGATATAAATGAATGGGTAGCCCCGGAATCATATAATACTGATGCTGGATATGCAGAAATTAAAATAGTACCTGAAATTACTTCCCCAGGAATATTAGCATCTTCGGCTCCCATCACAAATGCTTGTCCTTGCTTATTCCTCCTTTTGTTATTATTTTGGGCTTGAGCCGCCCGCTGTGCTTGTTGAAATTGATATGCCTGAGGTGCATAGGGCGGCCTGTGCTGATTTCCATAAACCATACCTGCTTGTGATATTGGTGCCTGCATCATAGGTCGAGGTTGGTTTCCTTGAACTGGAGGTCGGTATCCTTGATTGAAGCTTTGTGTGGTTGCCCCAGTTGCAGATATTTGAGGGCATTGATTGGTTAGGTGATTTCCTGCTCCACACTTCAAACAAAGCCCCAATCTCTTCCTACATGTATTTATTTTATGGCCTGGTTTGTGGCAGTAATTACAGACAACAGATCTGTCTGGGTTGCCATTCTGAGGACGCTTAGGCGGTCCCTGCCAATGATTCTTGTTGGAGGATGCCCCCTCCTCAAAAGCCCTCTTAGGTTGTGGAGACCGGAAAGGTTGTTCTTCTTTTAGTATCCTTTCTTGGTCTCGAGCGGCTTCTGTTGCCTCTGAAAATGTTCGGCACCTATAAGAGGCGACCCTACTTTTCAGTTGGGTCCCAAGTCCTTCTACGAACCTGGATATTTTTGTTTCTTCATCTGCTATCATGTTGGGGGCAAATCGACTAAGTCGGAAAAATTCCGCAACGTACTCATCAACGGTACGTCTTCCTTGTTTCAGATAGTTGAATTGTCTTTCCAATTCTATTCGCGCTGACTTGGGATAGAATCTATCTTCAAATTTCTTCTTGAATTCTGCCCATGACATGTCCTCATCAGAATCTTCGGGGTACTCGGCACTCCACCAGTATCCAGCTATGTCTTCCAGCTGGATGCGGATTGCTGGTACCATGTCCTCAGGTTTAACTTTGGCTGCCTTCATCAAACCTTCAATGGTCCTCAGCCATTGACTTGCTTCCATCGTATTTTCAGTCCCTTTAAACTTGGGCGGCCTAAGATCCCTGAACTCTTTTAGGGTTTTATCCTTGGTGTTGTTTGAATTCTGCATTTGTTCTAGTATCGTGGCATTTGTAGCATGGGCAGCATTGGCCTGTTGGCTATTGGATTCCAATAATTGCTGGAACAATCGGAACATGTCAGCCACGGTTGGCTCAGTCGATGTTTGAGGTGGTGGATTGTTTGATTGAGTATGATTGTCCATATCCTGAAATAAATGACACAATTTCCTCAGGGAATATTCACAATGTTCATTCATAACAAGGTGTACAGCAGAGCCATATATATATTTCATTAAAAAGAGAGTATTACAAAATGTGGTCCCTACTCTCAACTTCACATTTGTTTACATTCTTTTCATCTAATCTACTTTTGTCACTCCACTTCCCCAAAATGTGACATAGTATCTATCTCTAATTGTCCCTTCTTGTATACATATCTGTCGATTTCAAAATACCACACAGCAGACAAAAAGATTTCTTCTTTACTGTACATATATTGGTTAGGTTTTTCTTATTCTATGGCCTCGATGAGGATTCTTTCCTCAGTGAGGATGTCAACTTCTGGATGGAGTCTTTCAAAGTCATCTAATGTACCCTCATATCCATGTAGTCCGATATAAATACGGTTTGGGTCTCGGACATGCAGGCAGTAAATTGTATTTTCATGATATACTTCGGCTCCGTCTTCAATGTCCCTGATAATGGGACGCATGACTGCATAGAATACTTGGTAGACATGGATATCGTACCAGTCAGGTGCGTTCCACATTAGTCTGGCATAGCGCTGGTATAAGTATAAAGTGTAATCACTCCCATCCCATTCTAAACTTGGCATAAATAGATCCATACCTGCATTCATAATATTCTTAAGAAAATATTTACCTGGAATAAAGCATATTTATTTATACAACATGTTCCTACTACATACATTCTTATATTACATACATTCATGATCCTCCTACATATTGGGGTTCTAATACTTATTTTACATATCTCACTACCTATATTCACATACATCCCTTACATAATTAAGGATTTAATATTTACATATCTATATTTATACATCATCATCATCCTAGGGGTCTAAATCCACATACGTCTTATATTAAGGATCCTCGCTTCTGGGTATGCTTGCTTCCATTCTTCTAGTGTACCGTTACGTTCATTCTCCGGACCTTCGGTGGGTTCTGCCTTGATTAGTACATAATAATGTACCGTATTATAATATATCTTTCTTTCATCTACGATGTCTGTCACCACTGGGTATTTCATCACGTAGTGTACTCCATAGGCTTCTATCATTCCCTTTGGTGCTACTTTCCACATCTTCTTCACAAATGCATAATACTCGTCCATGCTATGGCTGTCATTATTCAGTCTCGCGAAGGGTGCGAATCGGGGCATTATCTACATCAAGAATTTTTTGAGTCACTATCCATTTACTAGGATTAAACAGTTGGTTAGAAAAGAGGTAATCATCTATTTACTATTGATACTTCCTTCTCAGGGATTCCTAGAGTGTGATTGTGACTCGTAGTGCTTCCTACGATTCTAGAACCCACGTTTTTCCAAACCTATGTCCTATCTAGATTTTCCATTCTTGCTGACCTGCATGGGCCACCACTTAAAGGACGTGTCACGTCCCGCTTCCCGGATGGAAGGGTGACGTCATAAACACATCCCCAGGCTACGCGCCGAAATTCGCGATTGTCGCCCGTAATCATCAGCAGAATGGAAAATACAAGAATATTCTCATGGCATTAAAATATAGTGTAGCTATATTACAGGGAACTTTTCCAACAATTCTATTACAGGCGATTACAGAGGTAATTTGTAAAATACTACGATACTGCTGGCCATAACTGTAGGTAGTCCAGACAGTTACTCCTCGTTGTAGAGCGGCGATACTTCGGCGGAGGCATCTTCTTCTCCTTCACCTAGTGAACAAATACTAGGTCGTTTAGAAAACGACGAGCAAGTCCTCGGCCAAGAACGGTGATAGTTAATAAAAAAAAATGAATATGTAGTTAAAAAAAATGAAACAAGGTATGCCAAGTTGCACTGCTATATATATATATATAAATATATATATATATATATATATATATATATATATATATATATATATATATAAATATATATATATATATATATATATATATATATATATATATATATATATATATATATCTGCTTCAGTAAAACATGAATGAAATCAACGTCCTACTCCATAAGATTTCCGAGCTTCCCTTGAGCTTTTAATAGGAATTGCTTCCCTTGAGCAATTAAGGACACTGCCCACTCGTAATGGGCAGCGTTATTTCTGGAGTAAGAATTGAAATAAAATGCAGTTTTGAGAACAATACTCCAAATAATCCTCTAAATATTTCCCGTGAACAATCCCGTTAACCTGGGATCAGGTTGTGATTTTCGAGCCTCCCTTGGGCTAAAAGACATCTATTGATGTTACTGTCAAATAGATGAAATTGATTCACGAGCCTCCCTTGGGCTAGTACACCCTAGTCGCAACTAGATGTACTGATTCACGAGATTCACGAAATTCTGATCAGCTTTTTGTTATTTATGTTACGGGATATCTAGAGATATTCAGTTGTTCTCCCCTCCCAAATGCTTCCTTAGATAAGAAATTTTCAAGAAAAATTTCCGAAGGTCGGAAATTTGTCTATCTTCTAAATTTCTCAAAAATTTCGGCAGAGTCTCCTTTGTATTTAGGAGCCCCGAAAATTTACAGGAAAACATATATATATGATAAGAAAAATATGGGCTCGCCGACCCCTTCGGTGGAGCAACTCTCAACACCGGAACCACGCAAGTAATAATTGGGCTCGCCGACCCCTTCGGTGGAGCAACTCTCAACACCGGAACCACGCAAGCAATAAAAGAACGAAAAGGAAATGGAGATTTATACCTGAGCAAGCAATGATTACCTTTCTTTGGCAATTAGTCAGGTCGCGGTTTGCTAATAGCTTTGCAGTTTGTCAATTAGAGCAAATATTTATTCAACTATGCAAGACTTTTTAATGTATAACTATATATGTACAGGTATATATATGTATATATATATATATATATATATATATATATATATATATATATATATATATGTAGATATATATATAAAGATATATATGTATGTATATATATATATATATATATATGTATATATATATATATATATATGTATGCGTGTATATATATATATATATATATATATATATATATATATATATATATATATATATATATACATGTATATGTATGTATGTAGATAGTATAATGAAAATTAAATCAAGCAAAACTCTTTGATATTAACATTTTAACTTCTGTGCATGAAATAGAAAAATGTAGAAAAGAGACATACAAAATTGAATACTAAATAGAGGAATACAGGATCCTTGTACTTTTTACCTTCCCGGCATACGGTTCAGCTGTTCAGTTCTTGTGTATGACAAACTTACCATTGAAGAGTCCCATGTTCATGTATGTTTATATGTTCATGGACATTCGAGTTCAAATCGTTCAAGTCCATAATCAGTTCCCGTGATATGTCACAAATACTAGTTTTAGTGCCAAATTTAGTTCCTTTGCTTAGGTCTATCAAAATTGAACATTACTAGAAATCAAAATTTGTAAAATTTTAAAAATATCTTGAAGTGGGTTAGATACTACCAGATTTCAGAATTTGAAATTAAACCATAATTTAGCGAAATTGCCCTAATTTATATTCCAAATTATGATTCTTGTGAAATGAAGAAATTAGTATCT
Organism: Iris pallida; assembly: GCA_029216955.1. Classification (NCBI taxonomy): domain Eukaryota; kingdom Viridiplantae; phylum Streptophyta; class Magnoliopsida; order Asparagales; family Iridaceae; genus Iris; species Iris pallida. The sequence continues at coordinate 319,001 of JANAVB010002195.1, read as the reverse complement.
AGTTGTGAGACTTCAAATTTAAAATTAACCTATACAAGTCCCAATTCCTAGTATTACCAAAAACTTATTATGAAAATAAAATTTATGTGTTCTTAACCTAAAATTCAGAATTTAATATAAATTTCTAACTATTTCAGAATTAACTTGAAAAAAAATTATTGTTGGAGAAGAAGGGAGGAGAGGAGGACTTGCCTTGGGTTTTGAGATGATCTATGCTTCTCTTCACAATTTCCTAGTTCAAATCCAATAACAAAACAATTCTTATTAGTAATCCTAGGTTTAGAGTGAGAGGGAAAAGAAATTGGGGAAGAAAAATGGGAGAGTTTACCTAGGGTTCTTGGAGATTGGGAGTGAAGGAGGATGAGGAAGGAGATGGAGAAAGGGGGTTGGCCGGAGGGGGCGGCCGACGGCAGTGGCGGGCGGCGGCAGCGGCGGGCGGCAGCAGCGGCTTGGGGGGGGGGGGGGGGGGGGGGGGGCGGTCGGGTGTGTGTGTGTGGATTTTTGTTTTGTTTTGTTTTTTTTCTCTTCCTTTCCTTTCCTTTGAGTGTGTGTGTGTTTATAAAGGGAGGAAAGGTTCTGGTGGTGTTGGGCTTTTGTGTGTGTGTGTGCTTTTGTGTTAGGGAGAAAGGGGTTGTGTTTTTATAGGGAGAGTGGGAGGGTGAGGTGTCCCCCCCCATTAAATACATGGGGACACCTCTCCTTCTCCATTCTTCTTCATTTATTATATATGTTATATTTTTTTTTAAAACAAAATAATAATAATAATAATAATAATAATAATAATAATAATAATAATAATAATAATAATAATAATAATACTAATACTAATATAAGAGTATTACACGAGCGGAACCCCCCCTCCCTGCGCGACTATTTATAGAAGGATTGAGAGAGAGATCGAGAGAAGAAACAAAATAAAACCCTAGCCGACCAGCTACCCTGGGCGCTGCCGCTCGTGGCCACATGCTGGCCAGGCCGCGCCATAGCGCGCAGATGCACCGGCAGCGACAGCAGCGGTAACACAGCGACGATGCCACTTCGCGTGCAGTTTTCTTCCACGTTTCTCGATCATAGTTCGAGCTACGAACTCTGGTATGAACCTCTCATGACCCTCTTTAGATCCCAGTAAATAACTTCGATAATCGTAGAAAAACCCGTCTACAATATCGACATGAAGGCGAGCAAAAACGGTGCAAAAATAGAACACTAGTACAGTCCAGGCACTCAACTTGGAAGGTCGTTTTTGAACCCTGTATTAGATTTTTTGAAAATCGATTCCAGACAGTCGTAGTTAACTTTTACAGGATTGAAACCCTTCAGATAGAATTATTTTTCATCAATTATACAAGAAGTTATTCACCATTGAAAACTAAGAAAAAACTATTTTTAAAACTGTCCAAAATATTAAAATTCTTCCGATCCAACGTGCGTCCCGCCAATCCGGGCGACGTGGTCGCGAACCGAAAGCATTGATAGGTGCGTATCGGCTTCGTGGACGTGTGGGCTTTGACAGAATTCAAATTGGTTGCGTGTGCGCGACGAATTTGATGCGTATCCGTCGAAATTCACCGTATCGGCCTCCGTGCAAACTTTCCAATTACTTTGTGCACGTTCGTCAGATCGAGACGAAACTTGCACCAAAAGACCGTATCATTTTTTTGGTCTTGTATGCCGAGTTTGGTCCGATTCTGAGACAGTTGATCGAATCGCCGTTTTACGGGCCCCACGGTCCGATTCAACGGGCGATTTTGTGCACGGCTCACCGGAATCCAAAATTGGACATATTGTTGGGTTCGTATCATCAAAGCAAATTCGTAGACATATAGTTTGACGACTTTAGAGACCATAGACTTTGATACGCTTTTCGGTGCAAAGCGGGTCCAACGACGGATACCGTTTTGACCCGAAATTACCGTTTTGCCCCTGTGTCCAGAATTGGACTTAAGGATATACAATCCTAGCTAATTTGACTATTCTAAAAATGTTGGTAATGTCTATTTTAGCATCCGGAGACTTTTTGCATGTGTTGACTTTATTGACTCATCTGAGTGGTGTACTATCGGTTTCACCAGCTAATGACCTCAGGCAAGTGCACTTTCTGATTGCTTTCGATTCATAGTAGTCTTTTTATTTTACGTTTATACATATATCTTGCTGCTTGCTAACACGCTCATCACACGGAGATTAGTATCATAGATTTATTACGCATTCTTGACTGTCATTTTCATGATTACCATGCTTGTGACCTGATTCCATGAGTACTAGCTGGACGGAAAAATATTGTCATGCCCCAGAACCAGAACACTGGAGAGCGGGGGCAGACATAGCCAGCTACGTATAATGAAATGGGATCCCCTCCACTATACGGTCACGGCCGTCTAGATATATAAGGGTTTATCTACAAGCCAACAGTCCCTTAAGGTCATGAACAAGCCTAATGTCTCAATCACAAGCAAGCAAATAAATGTTACAAGATGTAAGATCACCAAATATACAATAGTAAGGTATCCCAAACATTACATATTCAGCTGATCATGAAGCTAGTTGTTACAAAATATGAGGACCAGCAAGAGTTTTAGTCAATACATGATCAACCCTAGGATTTGCCAATCATGTTACAGCCCGTGGGCAGATAGTAAGTAAATGTGCAATACGAGCTAACACGTGCTCGTCGGCTAAACGCCTCAAAAGAATAATTTTTACAATAGAGTGGGAGAGCTAAAAATAACCCACTCGTTACCAGGGTTCCGTCTAGTAGTCACCATCTGGCTGGAAAACCGGTAGATCCTCTGGAGCTGCTCCAGAATCTGGCCATACAAAACCAGCTGGGTCGGACCCCAGAAAGGGCAAGTACCACAAAGGAGGCTTCACTTAGGAACTTAAACCAGCAATTAGCACAAGAATATAATTACATAATAAAAGACAGTAAGTAAGGAAAAGCATGACAAGTGATATACGATGAGATAACCATGGGGCTATTCAGATAACCAGGTTACAACCCGTGAACCAAACAAGGACCGGGGTTATAACCCTTCGTCTAAACAGAACTTGGTTTCTCCCACCATTTATCGGCAAGATAATATAAGAAATCAGGATATGTAACAATCTTGTACAGGATCAAGACAAGACTAGATTGGCGGAACTCCATCCAACATTCACGGCAAAGCAATAAGTACGGCTTGATACTTTAACTAACTAAGGTTATTGTCACGCCCCGCTCCTGCAGGAGCGATCGTCATCGCTAAGGCGTGATGCCGCACGGGCCTAGGTTGCGCCCGTGCAAGGCTATGTCCAGAAACGGCCGATTTGAGCTAGGCTACAGAGTTGCACAGAGTGTCCCCATTTGTAGCAGAAAGTAAATGAACACAAATTGAAGCAAATTCAAACTCTTTATTAATATTTAAGAAGTTTACAAGCGGCGCTAGGCCGATATTACAAATCGCTCAAGCTCTCTCTCTCTCTGAAACATAAAAGGCGTGCCAAGTGGCTTACAACATGGAATGATTCATGGCGATGTTCCGATACATTATGTCCTGTATATGGTGCTTCAGCTCCTTGCAGCGCTCCAAGGCTCCAGAGTAGGCTTCGCGCCTTAGCACGTTCGAGGGAAGCTCTGCATCCGATGACGATTCCTGCTTCCTGCAAGCAGACTGTGGGGTTATCAGTACATTGTTATGCAATGGTGGAGAGGCTAGCTCGCCCACAATGCTATTATTACCAAACACGTTCTATTTACTTTTGTGCACCGTCTATCATTCATTGTCTTTCTAATCTTGACTTAGGATCAGTTTCATGGCATATTTCATAACCTATCTCGTGTTGCCAAATTCAAGTGTCGCATGGAAATACAAGCACGACTTACCCATACTTACCGTCCGGCCTTCCCTGTCCAAAGTAAACCAAGTTAGTTAACAATTCATATTAAAACAACTTATCGTCATTCATGTAAGCATTCAATGTCAAGGGCGTGTCCCTACCTCAGGTCCTAGCGTATCGTAGGCGTGTTTTCAAACTCACTTGCACGAAGTACTTTCGATCATTTGTATGTTACATTCAATGTCTATTCAGAGGGCGCTACATTAAGTTAACTTAGACTACTTTGATTTCAATGTAAGGACTTTCATGTGGATTGCCACCAGCAAAGCCCACTTAAATCTATATGCACCGGTCGCTGGCATGTCAGCCATTTTGGACATTTTACCCTTCGGCATTCTCATCTATCAAGCGTGATGGCTGGTAAACCTTGATAGACTATTGAAGTACCGGCCCTACGTTTGGTTATGTGCCCAAGCCCGCACACCTGCCCGCCCGTAGGCCATGATTCCGCCTAGGTCGGCCACGAAATTATCGTTCGTTGCCCTTGGAATCCTTTTTCACTCGTGTACGAGTCCATCCACGACCATTTCGTATTTTATTGTCATTTTAACTTAACGGCTGTCTTTGAGCCATAGGCTAACCCTTAGCCATAATGCGTTATCGACCAGGTTGGCGTCCGTACAGCGCGGGTATCGAGCCCCGCTGTACATGCCCGTCATACCTGTCGCTAACCATTCTTTTCTTTCTTTCTTATCTTTTATTCATTCTTTCTTTTCTTTCTTTTACTTGTTCGTTCGTTCATTGATTCATTCACATATTCATTCATTTCATTCGTCGATTCATTCATTTACTTATTCATTCATTCATTCATTTATACATTTTGTAACTCCCTGTGCGGGAGTCGCCTTGGCGACCCATCGGTCCCGTAGCCTTTCAATGTTGCTATACTCTACTCGGAACGACTATGTCGATAGTCTTTCCGTTTCATTGTTGCAAACCATTCATTGTTTCATTGTTGAACGCATAGGGAACTTGAATGTCAGCTTGTACCTTAACACGAACCTGGAGCACGGTACGAGAGTTCTCACATTTTTTATGTTCTTTTCTATATTCTATAAAAGCATACAAGATGGGATTATTCCCTTAGCTAGGAGCGTTGAGTCATTTATTAGCATGCGCGTGTTATCGTCTAGCGATTCTAGCAATAGTGTCTGTATTGTTATGTGTCTAGGCTAAGCAAAGACGGGTTCATCGGAGCCACCCACCTTAGCGATGTTCGCATCGGCCGAGCGATACTCCGAGCGCGCCTTTGAAAGTCTAAGTCTGGATTCCTCTTGACGACCAATATAAGCCTTGCATCGATTCTTCTTCAGGTCGATGCCAACTCTTCGGGTCGACGGCTCGTTTGAGTCGTTGTACTTGTTGTTTGAATCGGCGTTCCGCTAGGGCGGAGCGGGTCATTACATAATACACCACTCAAAACAAGTCTCATCCTCGAGACTTCCTGAGTGCAGGTCATCCTACCGTTTCTTTAACTCGTGTCGTCGTGTTTCTTAGACAATCCTTATCGAATGGCTATACCGTCGATGTCATCGAACTATATTCGATACCATTTCAAGTTCCGCGTCGCATACGTTTGGTCGATTTCATTGAATGACTTTTTATTCATTTTTAGAGTTGATGGTACTTATTCAATTGTCGTATTTCTTTGACTTGGTTGCTATTTTGACGTATCATGGGACTGAAACAGTCATACGGGGTGCATTGTAATTTATCAAACTCGAGAGTCGTAGGCTGAGGCAAACTCACTCACTCGTTCATGCGCATCGCAACACCCACTTGCAGCTGCATTCGAGTTCATCATATCGCTGAGTTTGAATCGTGCACATATTCAAGGCGTCCTCCGAATACGTAAATTTCAACCAAGCTTAGCGATTAGCGAAGTCGGACAAGCTACTCGTGATAGTTTTGATTTGCCGATCGTTTTGCTAACTACGATTTAAAACCGAACTTGCGTGCATCTCACTATCGTTTATCTCGGTCCTCGAGATGATTTGATTCGCTTCCCAAGCGTTCTTCTCTATGAAATCAATAAGACTTCTTCTTAGCGGGGTCGACCAAGTCTAAGTAATTCCCGTCCAATTTAAGACCAAGTATTGCACTATCATCGAGTCCGTCTTTCTATCAATGATTCAATTTGTTATCCCAACTTTACTTGCGTGTCATCCATTCCTATCATTCGCTTTGTTTGGGGCCAATCTCATCGTCGTTCACGCACACTCCCTGTTCCCCGTCCTACTCTAAGTCTTGCTGCCCCAAGTCTATCGTCCGTCCAGACGATACTGTAAGGTCAATCGCACAAGTTCAATCACTCGGCATAGGGTCGTCCGCCTATCCGCTAGGTCGTCTCACAGGGTCATAGTTACAAGTCAAGTCCGTGCAAAGCCGCTGCACGAAGCTCGCCCCAAATCCTATGGTCAAACTATTTTGTTCGTTCGTACGGGAGTTTCTACCCAAGTTCGCTCCACTCAAATTTCTAAACATCAAGCAACGTTCGCCCTATTCGCATCAACACATTCTCCGTTCCAAGTCCGAGCTCGTTTAGGAAAGTCATCCTACGATAGGTTGTCCTCAATCAAATCCTCGACATGTTAATATCGCATGTCCACGCTAAAATTTTTTGTAGTCTATCTTTTCAAGTATGTTATGATACAATTCACCTATCCACCCTATCCAATTTACGTAGTCGATCACAAGGTCGTCTAGCCTTGCAATATGTCGCGCCCCAATCTCACGTAAGTCTGATTATCCTAAACGGACATGAATCACCACGTCAACGTTCCCGCGGAATAATCGTCCTCATCGGGACGTAACTCTTGCGTTGAATCTAGACTTACTCGTTTTCGATGCGCGGATTGGGTCTACTCAATCCTCAAGTTTCTTATTCTTCAATCGCAAGTCCTAACAATCCTCGAATTTATCTTCGCTTCAAACCACAAGTCGAAGCAATCAAAATTGCTATGTCAAGGTATTTCGAGTTCGATCATTCCCGCTGGACATGAATCACCATGCCAACGCTCACGCGGAATGATCGTCCCAAATCCGACGTGACGTATGTGCGAGGCTGGAGCTGCGCTCGCGTAAGACAAGATTGTTGTCATTGTGGTTATCACCGAACAATCAAGTCACTTCCCTTCCTCATTCCAAACATTCATTTCTATCCAAATTCTCCAATATGGTATCCTTCAAAATAATAACTTCTAACACGATCATCATTCATCGAATCAGAGTACCCCGGAGTTATCGTACATCGATCTTTGATACGCCTCAATACCATTGATGATGTACATAACCTGACGATCTTCCTTTTGCAACGAATTCCAAGTCGTGCAACTTAGTTTCCTCAATTCACATTGTCGCGTGCTAACTCTTCATCGAGCAACATCAATTTCAATTCCTTAGTCATTCTCGTATCTCCAAACTAACGTTTTTCATACACGCTATCTTCCGATTGTGCTATCTTCGATCTCGTCCATGCGTATTTCACCTTAACTCAAGTTTTAATCCCTTCGACTAAATTCAAAATCGCATGCACGATCTTCTATGTTTCCTCGACCAAGACCTTCATTCGTTTCATCGTTCTGACTCTCTATTCAATCGTTTCATAATTCGTACTATGCATTCTTAATTCGTCTGAACGATATCTCGTTTGAGACTATCAAAGTCAAAACCAACTAAGCGTTACTCGTTCTAAGGCTTTGTGCGATATCATCGCTTGCCGACCTACTCGTTCTATCCGTAAATCCTTTAGTCTCGTGCGAACAATTTCTATAACGTCCATACACCACTCAGGGTTCGAGCCACTCGACTAATCGTCGACACTCATTCTTATTCTTTTTTGAAGCTATCATATACACCACTCGGGGTTAAGTCATTCTACAAATCCTCAAATGATCATTCGATTCCCTTTCGATATGTTCAATCGCGCGTTCGCCCGTTCCTCAAAATCTAAATCAAATCTTCCGTGCACGCCTAAGCGTTAGTTTGATAACGTTCCTATCAATATACACTCTAAGTGTAGCTTCGTTCCCGACCGAGCGGTACTTGATATCGCTCGCAACTCGATTGCACCAAAGAGTCGAGGTGCGCGACACGCGGCACAACTTAGCCAAAAGGTCGTGTGCATAGCTATTCCGTGCGGACTATATTCGAGTTTGCACGCTCACTTATTCTCGTTTGAGCGATAATCGATCTCGCTCGCAACTCGTTCGCACTAGAGAGTCTAGGTGCGCGATACTCGGCACAACTTTGCCAAAAGGCTGCGTGCATAACCATCCCGTTCGAACTATACTTCGGTCTCGCGTACTCGTTCTCTATTGTCAGCGTAAGGTTATTCAAGCACATCTTGCGTTCTGCTAACTCTTAGCATCGGTTCCTTCCAACTCAAGTACGTCGTGGTTCGGCACAAAGGCCTTCGCCTATCGATCCCTTCAACCGAGTACTTGTATGAGCTTTTGAAAATATTAGACTAATTATATGGAACATCCCAAGGCACAACGAGAGAGAGCGTACACTTCTTTTATTTCCAAACGAGCTTTCAAAACAGAGAAAATTGAAATGATGTCCAAGGACGTAAAGCCGTGCTCTGATACCAATCCGTCACGTCCCGCTCCCGCAAGAGCGATCGTCCTCGCTAAGGCGTGATGCCGCACGGGCCTAGGTTGCGCCCGTACAAGGCTATGTCCAGAAACGGCCGATTTGAGTTGGGCCACAGAGTCGCACAGAGTGTCCCCATTTGCAGCGGAAAGTAAATGAACAAAAATTGAAGCAAATTCAAACTCTTTATTGATATTCAAGAAGTTTACAAGCGACGCTCGGCCGATATTACAAATCGCTCAAGCTCTCTCTCTCTGAAACATAAAAGGCGTGCCAAGTGGCTTACAACATAGAATGATTCATGGCGATATTTCGATACATTATGTCCTGTATATGGTGCTTCAGCTCCTTGCAACGCTCCAAGGCTCCAGAGTTGGCTCCGCGCCTTAGCACGTTTGAAGAAAGCTCCGCACCCGATGACTATTCCTGCTTCCTGCAAGCAGACTGTGGGATTACCAGTACATTATTATGCACTGGTGGGGAGGCTAGCTCGCCCATAATGCTATCATTACCAAACACATTCTATTTACTTTTGTGCACCGTCTATCATTCATTGTCTTTCTAATATTGCCTTAGGATCAGTTTCATGGCATATTTCATAACCTATCTCGTGTTGTCAAATTCAAGTGTCGCATGGAAATACATGCACGACTTACCCATACTTACCGTCCGGCCTTTCCTGTCCAAAGTAAACCAAGTTAGTTAACAATTCATATTAAAACAACTTATCGTCATTCATGTAAGCATTCAATGTCAAGGGCGTGTCCCTGCCTCAGGTCCTAGCGCATCGTAGGCGGGTTTTCTAACTCACTTGCACGAAGTACTTTCGATCATTTGTATGTTACATTCAATGTCCATTCAGAGGGCGCTACATTAAGTTAACTTAGACTACTTTGATTTCAATGCAAGGACTTGCACGTGGATTGCTACCAGCAAAGCCCACTTAAATCTATATGCACCGGTCGCTGGCATGTCAGCTATTTTGGACATTTTCCCCTTTGGCATTCTCATCTATCAAGCGTGATGGCTGGTACACCTTGATAGACTATTGAAGTACCGGCCCTACGTTTGGTTATGTACCCAAGCCCGCACACCTGTCCGCCCGTAGGCCATGATTCCGCCTACGTCGGCCACGAAATCGTCGTTCGTTGCCCTTGGAATCCATTTTCACTCGTGCAGAGTCCGTGCACGACCATTTCGTATTTTATTATCATTTTAACTTAACGGCTGTCTTTGAGCCATAGTCTAACCCTTAGCCATAATGCGTTATCGACCAGGTTGGCGTCCGTGCAGCGCGGGTAGCGAGCCCCGTTGCACGTGCCCGTCATACCTGTCGCTAACCATTCTTTCCTTTCTTTCTTATCTTTCATTCATTCTTTCTTTTCTTTCTTTCACTTGTTCGTTCGTTCATTGATTCATTCACATATTCATTCATTTCATTCGTCGATTCATTCATTTACTTATTCATTCATTCATTCATTCATTTATATATATTGCAACTCCCTGTGCGGGAGTCGCCTTGGCGACCCATCGGTCCCGTAGCCTTTCAATGTTGCTATACTCTACTCGGAACGACTATGTCGATAGTCTTCCCGTTTCATTGTTGCAAACCATTCATTGTTTCATTGTTGAACGCATAGGGAACTTGAATGTCAGCTTGTGCCTTAACACGAACGTGGAGCGCGGTGCGAGGGTTCTCACATTTTCCATATTCTTTTCCATATTCTATACAAGCATACAAGATGGGATTATTCCCTTAGCTAGGTGCGTTGAGTCATTTATTAGCATGCGCGTGTTATCGCCTAGCGATTCTAGCAATAGTGTCCGTATTGTTATGTGTCTAGGCTAAGCAAAGACGGGTTCATCGGAGCCACCCACCTTAGCGATGTTCGCATCGGTCGAGCGATACTCCAAGCGCGCCTTTGAAAGTCTAAGTCTGGATTCCTCTTGACGGCCAATCTAAGCCTTGCATCGATTCTTCTTCAGGTCGATGCCAACTCTTCGGGTCGACGGCTCGTTTGAGTCATTGCACTTGCCGTTTGAATCGGCGTTCCGCTAGGGCGAAGCGGGTCATTACAGTTATCACAGGCCTAGTTACTAGCCAGATGCAGTGAGAATATTCCACAGCCACAAGCCCTGCAGGCCATCCAGGTTATCCAGGTCGAGTATTAGTACAATAAGGGAGTAATGCCCCGCTCTGCACGGTTTATTATGCTGAGTCGTTGACTCGAAGTGTTACGTTGACCCGATTGTGTATCGATACGAATCGATACAAAGTGTTAAGTTGTCCCGAGCAATACATCGAACTAAGTCGATGCGAAGAGTTGCCTTGTCCCAAAGAATGTATCGAGCGAATCGATGTGAAGTGCCGCGTTGCCTCGAAGGATAAGTGCGTTGAGACGGTTCGAAGATTCTAAGAAATCGAATTGACCAAGGCGCAAGTCCAAATCGATGCAAGTATTGATTTTAGTTGGTTTCATGTGCAGGCTATACATTTACGCTGAAATGTTAGAGGTCGATCTTTTGCCTTATTCAGTAAGGGGTCCGCGAAAGCAAATCGTCGCCTTGCGACGGACTGAGACGTTGGCACGGTAAGCCAAAATCGAACATATAATTCAATAAGCACTAAGTGCTCGAATGGCTAAGTCAGGAGAGTTGCCCGTGCAACGAAGTTAAGAAATCGAGCCGCAACGGCTCGACAAAACGACAACGGCGGATCGACTCAAGGTGGGGGCACATTAACACTCTTTCCTACTCCGTCATGCTTAAGTAAAATACATATCATTGATTGCTGAGTTAACCTATCAACGCCACGGGCGTGGCACGATAGAGAGATAAACGTAGTGCGTGTCGAACACTAGATAGAATAATTGAAATGAATCGTACGGCAAACGTACGAGTCGCTATGGATCATTGGATATCGCAAAGGCGAGCGCCTCGGTGCGCAAGCCGCAAGAACATGGGATAACTGTACTCGGCGAGTGCCTTAGTGCACGAACCATACTGTGCCTTCGCACACGAGTTAGAACGACAAGAACATTGAAAGACAATAGGCGAGCGCCCTAGCGCGCAAGCCACGGACATTGAATACTAATGCATCGAAATACGGCTTCGACGCGTACAGCAAGTGCACGACGCGAAGGATAGATGATAAATGTGTCGAAACGTGCCTACGTGCACGAGATAATAAAAGGTGGCTTCGTTGCAAAAGAATACAGTTGTGGCATGAATATGGCAGAACTGTCGAATATGACATAATGCCTCGAAAGGTGTTCGGGACCTTCGGGTCGTTCAGTTGACGAGCATTGAGTTGAGGCATGATGCCATTGAAACATTGAAACAAAGTATGAGACGTAAGAATACAGAAAGTTAACGGAAGAAATACGAGATGATAATGCGGCATGGTGCCCTTCGAAATGTTTGCGGCCTTCGGGCGTTCGTTGAGGACATTCGGGCGTTGTGCCAATTGAAATAGAGATAAGCAAACTTGCTTGGTTGTATGAAAGATAAGATTTGTTGCATGGTCAAATGGACTTAAAGATATAAAAGCCCGTGCATGGGTATTCCCTCGAACGCGGCGTGCCAGGGCACTGGGACCTATCGGCCTAGGAGGGATTCGTTTTCGGTATTGTTGGTGCACTTCATTTAGATGGATAGCGACCGTCTGGTGAATGTGATAAGCCACTTGCTGCGATTATTTCGATGGCCTCTGATGTTGGTTAGCAACCGCACAGAGTTAACATCGTCTTATGTTTCGATTCGATAATATAAGTCCATTCTAGCCCGAAAATCTAGTGACCTTCATATAGTTAAGGGCGACGGGTTTGGAAGTGCAAGGTATGCATATATCCTACATGGATAGATCCTGAATAGCGAGCACTTATAACATGACAGGGAAAAATGGATAGGCGTATTCACCTTGCGTCGGTGCAAGGGCGAGTGCGTCGATATTGCTAAGTTACGCCACGAATCAAACACGAGATTTCTTGCATGTTTACTTACGCGAATTGAGTAATATGCTTGCCATGCTTTACAGTCTTCGAATATGCCATGAACTCATCCTAAGGAGAACATAGAAAGAGAACTAAATTGTATGTTTGCATGAATCAATACAATACTAAATGTTAGTTTGTTAAGTGGGTTTTTGAACAGTACGACGAGGACGAAAGTACTAATCTCCCACTAGTTTGCTAGCAGGTTCAAGGATTGGTCTGCTCGCGACGAAGCTTCGTTTGAACGCGTTGAGGCTTGGAATGCCGAAGCGTATTGAAGCGTGCGATCGCATTGACGCTCGGATATGCAATATGATTGACGCGGTCGAGATATAGAAGGCATGATGTATGGAACGGTGAAATCCTTTGTGGGCAAGAGAGAACTTGAGTGTTGTAGCCAATCTGGCAAATTCCGTTGGGCTATCGAAAGCCTGTGTAATCTGATTTCGAATATCAATAAAGAGAAACGTTTCGTATACTCTGTTTTCCTTTCGTTGTTAATGTTCAACTCATAGATAACCATTTGAGAACTTGTCATCTTGTCTTGCACGAGCGCAACTCCAGGCTCGTGCGGCATCACGCCCCATGCGAGGACGAAGATTCGGGTGATTCCGGGTCGGGGCGTGACAAATTGGTATCAGAGCTTTAGGCTCAATTTCCTCTGGACGCTTGCTTCATTTCAGTTCTAAAAGTTGCCCACCACCAATCGAAATCACTCTTGACTCTACTCGATGCCGCACTGGATGTTCCATATAATAAGTCTAATACAAATTATATAATTTTGCCGCGTGTTGTTTTGGGAAATTTCATGGTGTTTGCGGAAAAAGTCGTGAAAGGTTTGTTGTTGCAAGTGCAACAAGTTGCAACATTTGAATTCAAGGATTTGTTGCCGTGGATGCAACACGTCGTGAATTGTGATTCGAGATATTCGTTGTTTGCAACGAACGATACGAGAAATATTGGTTGCATCGATACATAAAAGTCGTGGAATGTTGCTGCAGCAATTGCCATGCGTTGATTGTAAATGATGCGATGAAAAGTGATAAGTCAATATCGAATGTGTTGAACGGATTTGAGCATTGACTTTGAATGTTGGAAATAAAATGTTGTACGAGGTGCAACAGATGTCGAAGATAAATCGATGCACGAGGCACGGTGAATATCGGGAATAAATCGTTGCACGATGTACAATGCGTATTGAAAGTAAAGTAAAAAATGTTGTACGTGGTGTAACGCGTATCAAAGTAATAGCTGCACAAAGTGCGACGGATATTGAGAACGAATTGTTGCACAAGATGCAACGAAAGAAAACAAAAGTTATAAATCGAGAAACAAAATCGGTTCGGTTGCGCACCGAGCTTGTGTTGGCAAATGAATGCATTGGCCGAGTTGCGTCAGATTTTGATTAATCAGAGTTACGATTGTGATCAAGCACGATCACTGTGGAAATCGTGGGTCAGAAGAGATCGTTTGTTCGTAAAGAGTACGTTACGACGGAAGTAACTTGATTACTGGGTGGTATATGGCATACCACCGATGCAATGAATGGCTCGATTTCGAGTGGTATATGTGATACCACTTGTGCGATAAATTGCATCGACGTATTGTGAGAATTGTGGAAGGTTTGTCCGCAACGGATGGGATAACACCGAGACTCGATGGAGAATTTTGTATGACGGCATGTTGATGCAAGTATTCTTCGTTGATCGGTTTGAACGGTAAGGCGGGACTCGTATCATTGAATGATACGTCAATTGGAAATTTATGTGTCGATCGAATGACGGAAACTAGCGAAACGATTATGCCTTGAGGCAGCAATCAGATTGATGGGATAGGAAACTCAAAACGTTGAAATCGAACCGCACGACTTGCGATCCCGATTGAAATGTTGGGCGAGACGAATCAAATTGCACGACTTGCGATCTCGATAGAAATGTTCGGCTAGGCGAATCCAACCGCACGATGTGCGACTTCGGTGAAGAGTTGGTTGACGTGAGTAATCGTGCCTAAGAAATAGTTGATTACGTTACGGCTAAACTCATTTGAGTACGACTGAAAACACACGAAACTTAGAGGACGAGATCGTATAACTCGAGGGTTCGATGTTGGATAATCGGTAACTCAGTTACGAGATCGAAGTATAGCGGGATGCGACAAATCGGAGAACGAGTCGAGGCGTACGGAAAAGTTCGTTACGAACTTGGATGTATGCGATGCGAGTTAAGTTGACGTTGAAACGGATTCAAAGTTGACCCTTACGTTATCGAAATGGATACGGCGTATCGAGATCGATACGTAAGGAAATGTAAACGACGTGAGAATACAAAATAGAGTGTGCCTCGCGCTATAAAATTTTGTAAGTAACGATACGAGAATGAAACGAACTGGTTGATCGTAAATTTTGTGATTGATCAGGGTGAGACTATAAGTCATCGACAATTGCTCGATGCGTATAGCATCTCGTGTGTCGACCGCGAAATAAAATAGACTCGAATTCGATATGAGTAGATGTTTCGTAAATTGTAAAATCATCGACGATAGTGCATAACTTTACTCGGAGGATAGTTGCGCATCAGTTGCGCCGATAGAAATGGTTATGTACGGATTTGGGTAGTCGCATAGAAATCGTCGGAACGTGATTTGGCTCCAAAATAAGATATAGCATGGTCCGTAGTAAACTGTCCTTCGGTGATGATCCACAATTATCGAGCGTAGCTTCGGGGCAGCTGACCCTAGAAGACTTGACCGCCAAATCAAATTGAATGTTGCAGACCGTACGATGACCCATGCGATATCGCATATGAGATTGCACCGATAACAAATATAACACGGTGCATGTTGACGATAGTTCTAGGCGATCGAGAATTGTTGGAACAACTTTCGATTAAGAATGATATAGTTAGATTTGAGTATTCGTCGGATGAATACTTGAATAGTTATGTTGGTCGATAAAAAAAACTAGAAATTTACCAACGAACTTGGTGATTCGAATAGGCGATTGCGAGAATCGTGTTATGCACGAGAGAGAACGATAAGAGAATGACTTACGAGTTATGTCGTTAGATTTGATTCTCCTTGCAATTGAGCTTGCGTGAATCAAAATTATGTTCGATGTTGCGAGACGGATAAATCGGGAATTAGGAAAGTGAATTCCTACTCGTTAGTAATCGAACGTAAGACGCGTCGTAAGGACCTTCGTGTAAAAGGCGATCGTTGTCTTGAGCACCATCGTCTTGATGTAAACTGTTATTTCAGATAGATTGTGGCCTTTGTGCAATGTCAATTTAAACTTGCGTCAAAAGTATTTGAGCACGGTGTCTAGGTAAGTCACCTAGCGGACGTAGTCCTGAATGTTGATGCTTTTACAAGTCAACAGAAGAGAATCATGTCGAGATAGGATACGAAGTGAAACATCAGAAATCGTTGGATAGTGACGCCGAACGCAAGGCGTTGCGGAGACTCGTTGTGATCGGATGCGCGACGGCTTGACGCGAAGCGTAGAATTGATAGTCCCGATGAAACATGTAAATTGAGAAATGTGATTTTCGAATCGCATCGTGTGCCTTGACTTTCGTTGGAGGATCGCGTATGTATCAATATGCATGTGCGCTAGAATTACGAGAACAAATAATAGAGCCAAGTTCGATCGAGAATACGAGATGCCAAGTTATCGAGAATAAGAGTTACATGGTTGCGTTGTTCCGATATCTTACAACTGAGCTTGGCTGAAATGCATATATTGGTGGGACGCCTAAAATATGTGTATGATTCTAAACTAAGTTGTACGATCCAAACGATAGTAAGACGAGATCGTGGAACGATCTAATGAAACCCTTGGAAATTTAGTATTGGTTTCGGTTCGGGACGAACCTTGTTTTGAGTGGTATATTATGTAATGCCTCGCTCCGCACGATGCATTATGCTGAGTCGTTGACTCGAAGTGTTGTGTTGACCCGATTGCGTATCGATGCGAATCGATACAAAGTGTTAAGTTGTCCCGAGCAATGCATCGAACTAAGTCGATGCAAAGAGTTGCCTTGTCCCAAAGAATGCATCGATCGAATCGTTGCGAAGCACCGCGTTGCCTCGAAGGATAAGTGCGTTGATACGGCTCGAAGATTCTAAGAAATCGAATCGACCAAGGCGCAGGTCCGAATCGATGCAAGTATTGATTTTAGTTGGTTTCATGTGCAGGCTATACGTTTACGCTGAAATGTTAGAGGTCGATCTTTTGCCTTATTCAGTAAGGGGTCCGCGAAAGCAAATTGTCGCCTTGCGACGGACTGAGACGTTGGCACGGTAAGCCCAAATCGAACATATAATTCAATAAGCACGAAGTGCTCGAATGGCTAAGTCAGAAGAGTTGCCCGTGCAACGAAGTTATGAAATCGAGCCGCAACGGCTCGGCAAAATGACAACGGCGGATCGACTCAAGGTGGGGGGACATTAACACTCTTTCCTACTCCGTCATGCTTAAGTAAAATACATATCATTGATTGCTGAGTTAACCTATCAACGCCACGGGCGTGGCTCGATAGAGAGATAAACGTAGTACGTGTCGAACACTAGATAGAACAATTGAAATGAATCGTACGAGAAACGTACGAGTCGCTATGAAACATTGGATATCGCAAAGGCGAGCGCCTCGGTACGCAAGCCACAAGAACATGGGATAACTGTACTCGGCGAGTGCCTTAGTGCACGAACCATACCGTGCCTTCGCGCACGAGTTAGAACGGCTAGAACATTAAAAGACAATAGGCGAGCGCCCTAGCGCGCAAGCCACGGACATTGAATACTAATGCATCGAAATACGGCTTTAATGCGTACAGTAAGTGTACGACACGAAGGATAGATGATAAATGTGTCGAAACGTGCCTACGTGCACGAGATAATAAAAGGTGGCTTCGTTGCAAAAAAATACAGTTGTGGCATGAATGTGGCGAAACGGTCGGATATGACATAATGCCTCAAAAGGTGTTCGGGACCTTCGGGTCGTTCGGTTGACGAGCATTGAGTTGAGGCATGATGCCATTGAAACATTGAAACGAAGTATGAGACGTAAGAATATAGAAAGTTAACGGAAGAAATACGAGATGATAATACGGCATGGTGCCCTTCGAAATGTTTGTGGCCTTCGGGCGTTCGTTGAAGACATTCGGGCGTTGTGCCAATTGAAATAGAGATAAGCGAACTTGCTTGGTTGTATGAAAGATAAGATTCGTTGCATGGTCAAATGGACTTAAAGATATAAAAGCCCGTGCATGGGTATTCCCTCGAACGCGGTGCGCCAGGGCGCTGGGACCGTTCGGCCTAGGAAGGATTCGTTTTCGGTATTGTTGGTGCACTTCATTTAGATGGGTAACGACCGTCTGGTGAATGTGATAAGCCACTTGCTGCGATTATTTCGATGGCCTCTGATGTTGGTTAGCAACCGCACAGAGTTAACATCGTCTTATATTTCGATTCGATAATATAAGTCCATTCTAGCCCGAAAATCTAGTGACCTTCATATAGTTAAGGGCGACGGGTTTGGAAGTGCAAGGTATGCATATATCCTGCATGGATGGATCCTGAATAGTGAGGACTTATAACATGACAGGGAAAAACGGATAGGCGTATTCACCTTGCGTCGGTGCAAGGGCGAGTGCGTCGATATTGCTAAGTTGCGCCACGAATCAAACACGAGATTATTTGCCTATTTACTTACGCGAATTGAATAACATGCTTGCCATGTTTTACAGTCTTCGAATATGCCATGAACTCATCCTAAGGAGAACATAGAAAGAGAACTAAATTATATGTTTGCATGAATCAATACAATACTAAATGTCGGTTTGTTAAGTGGGTTTTTGATCAGTACGGCGAGGACGAAAGTACTAATCCCCCACTAGTTTGCTAGCAGGTTCAAGGATTTGTTTGTTCGCGGCGAAGCTTCGTTTGAACGCGTTGAGGCTTGGAATGCCGAAGCGTATTGAAGCGTGCGATCGCATTGACGCTCGGATATGCAACCGGATTGATGCGGCCGAGATATAGAAGGCATGATGTATGGAACGGTAAAATCCTTTGTGGGCAAGAAAGAACTTGAGTGTTGTAGCCAATCTGGCAAATTCCGTTGGGCTATCGAAAGCCTGTGTAATCTGATTTCAAATATCAATAAAGAGAAACATTTCGTATACTCTATTTTCCTTTCGTTGTTTATGTTCAACTCATAGATAACCCTTTGAGAACTTGTGTCACGACCCGTACCCTAGCGTTAGGGCACGAGACGTGGGTACGTCCAGCCTACGCCGTAGTGTCGGTGGTAGAACGCTGTTCTAGGTCATAGTCACATCTAAAACAATATGCTATACTCTCCAGACGGAGGACAAACACATAAAGATACTATCTCAATCACAACTCTAAAGATAGATAACAGCACGATGAAATAGATAAGATAATCCACCAGAGAGAGAGAACCAGAAGTGATAGTAAAGAAAGTTCTATTAACTAAACACAAGATTTCAAATACAACTCTAAGACAAACAATACAAAAAATGAACAACCTCTAGGTAAATACTCCAAGCTCTACCAGTGTCCTCTAGGCTAACTGTGAACTCCAAGTACCTGTAAAATTTTATCAACGGTCCAATCAGGACAGGAACGAGCACATATCTCTCATAACAGTTCATATCAGGAATGGACATATAAAGCAAGTTATAGAAAACTATACATGAAACGCTGTAAAGAGAAATCAACAGGAGAGAAGATATAACTGAGATATAAATATGATAAATAAAGAATGTAACCTTCTACGTGAATCAGAGCATGAATTGGTTATATAAACAGCTTGGGTTGTACATGGATACAACTATGGAATGCACATGGATAACTACTGGGGATAATGATCACATAACAAACTACACTCTCCCTGCCCCCAACCAATACACAAGGATCGAAGCATGTTATGTTATTGCACATGGATAACAACTACTGTATACATGGGGCTCATATGGTCATGAGTGTACATGAATAACACATGAGTGCATATGGATAAATATGAATACATAGAGTACATGATGAAGTACATGAAACATGATATACTCGATGTATCCGAGGGGATAATATCGCATGAAAAGATCCAGAGGGTACTGATCCGTGTGAACGTCATGTCAGCATCAAGTATACTAGTCTATAACAAGAGTACATATCCAAAGAAGCATGAAAAGATCAGAGAATGTACTCGCCTGGTAATCCAAGCCGCTGATAAATGTAGATGTCCAACTGGAGCCACAGTGTCCTATTTAGAGCAATCACAAGTCACAAAAGAGTCTAACATGAAATAAAAGTAATCTACAGTGCATTCTAGATAGTTCTAGGTCCTTCTAGGTCAAAGTATAATCAACAAGTCCACTAGGTCAACTAAAGTCAAATTAGAGTCAAACTAAGTCAACTAGTCAAGTTCTAGTTCAATCCGGGTCAAACTAAGTCAATGGTTGACCTATCATTGACTTTTGGTTAATATAGTCAACCTGGTCGAAGGGGATCAATTCTAGTCTCTAAGTATTAAACTATGAGGTTGTACTAATTACGAATTACAGAAAAATAGGAATTGACTAACTAACGGTGACACCTAGAGAAAATATCTACAAACATTGTCGAATGATAAAACAAATATCACCAACGTGTCCAGAAGTATCAAATCAGCTAGGATTGCCTGTCCTTAAGTCCAATTCTGGATACAGGGGCAAAACGGTAATTTCGGACAAAAACGATGTCCGCCGTTGGACCCGCTTTACACCGAAAAGCGTGCCAAAGTCAACGGTCTCTAAAGTCATCAAAATACATGTCTACGGATCCAGTTTTTCGATACGAACCCAACCGTATGTCCAAAGTTGGATTCCGGCGGGCCGTGCACAAAATCGCCCGTTGAGTGGGACCGTAGGGCCCGCAAAATGACGTTCGATTCGACTGTCTCAGATTTGGACCAAACTTGGCATACAGGACCAGAAAAACAATACGGTCCTGCTGGCGCAAGTTTCGTCCCGATCTGATGAACGTGCACAAAATAATTGGAGAATTTGCAAAGTGCACGATACGGGGAATTTCGACGGATACGCACCAAATTCGTCGCGCACACGCGACCAATTTGAATTCCGTCAAAGCCCACACGACCACGAAACTGTTACGCAGCTTTCGATACTTTCGGTTCGCGACCACATCGTCCCGATTGGCGTGACACACGTCGTGTGGAACAATTTCAATGTTTTGAAAACAGATTTTTGGGAAACTTTGGGATTCGATTTCTCGACGCTCAGTCGATGATTTCAAATTCCGCAAGAAGGGTTATGAAGCCCTACATGTTGTCTAAATGTCTCTTCAAATAGATTTTCTAATATTGGACTGGATTGATCGGGAACGATCCTCGAACATGGGGGTTTGGGCTGAACTAGTGTTCTTTTTCGGACAGATTTTCGTCAATGTTCGTGTCGCTTTATCGGGCAACCTAGGGTATCTAAATTCAAACTATTTGAAGGGATAGGGAGTCGTATAGGTTGTCTTCCTATCGAACCAATTGGTTCGAGAAACCATGATGAGTTGAGAGCGTGGGATACCTGCGAAGTTGGCCCTTCGGCACGCGCCTACTGCTGTCAACGCAGCGTTGTCCTGTTCAGACGTTCGCGCGCGCTGCGCGCGGCCGGCTCTGGCGCTCACGCGGCGGCGGGGTTGGTCGCCAGGGTCGGTGGGTGGTGGTGGCGTCGAGTTAGGGTCGAAGAGTTAGGGTTTGCGGTTCTCGCGTATGCGCGTATATATACAGGGGAACGGGAGACAGTGTCTAACTGGGGTCGGGTTGTGTTCTGCTCAGTAAGGGGCTTCTCTACTGATGTGGGGATTTGGTAGGCCGGCTGGGGATTTTATGGCCTGGGCTTTGCTAGCCTGGCCCAAGGGCTGGGCTCGGGATATGCTGGGTTCGGCCCATACGACCATCTATACTTATATATATATAATCCCCTTATATATATATATATATATATAATCCCTTATATATATATACACATAAATATATCCGTATATATTCAATTATATATATATATATACGTATATACATACAAATATATACTAATATATATATATATATATATACACAGACATATAATATATTTGTATATACACACAATTTCTCACGTATATAATATATATACACATATATAAATATATATATATATATATATATATATATATATATATATATTTCATATATATAAAAAAAATATATATATATATATTTCATATATATAATATATACACATATATAAATATATATATATATATATAAAAAATATACGTATACATGTATATAAATTCCTATATATAAATTCCTATATATACATACATATATATATATATATATATATATATATATATATATATATATATATATATATATATATATATATATATATATATATCTATATATATATATATATATATATATATCCTCACACATAATACAATTAATATCTATATACGAGACATATATCTTTATATATACATACAAATATATATATATATATATATATATATATATATATATATATATATATATATATATATATATATATATATATATATATATATATATATATATAAATTCATGTATATATATAAATTCATGTATATATATACATATAAATATATAAATTCATGTATATATACATATATCTAATATATTTATATATACATACAAATATACCTTTATAATATACATTTATATATTCATACTCACATACATTATATTTATTAGACAATAAAAATAATATAATCAATAAAATAATAATATTAGATAACAATCTCAATAAATAATAATAATAATAATAATACCCATTGTATAAAACCAATTATTTAGGAAATATTGTTAAGTCTACCCAAAAGCTAGGAAATATTTGCACATACCTAAAAGTAGGTCTACATAGGCTTGGGCTTGGTTCGGGTCCAATTTGCACTAGTTTGGTACAACCGGGTTCCCTAAAACTAAATATTATAATTAATAAATAAATAATCTTCAATAAGGGTTACGTCGCAACTTAGCCTGGTTTTCCTAGTTAGGACATCACTATGGCTCGGCCTTCTCTACCAGGGCTAATACACTAGTCAAAGCATGCCACTGCACTACCCGTGCCATAATTCCTAGTCACCTTGTACTCCAAATCTCAACCATGGCTAAAATTATCTACCGTAATAATTAATTAAAACAAATATTCATAAAAATCTAAAAATTACCATTTTAATTAAAATAAATAAAAATTTTCAAAATTCCGGGAAGGGAGGCTACAACTTGTCATCTTGCCTTGCACGAGCGCAACTCCAGGCTCGTGCGGCATCACGCCCCATGCGAGGACGAAGATTCGGGTGATTCTGGGTCGGGGCGTGACAAAGGGTGCAACACATGACAGTGTGCTGAAAATGTGCCCCTACTCGACGGCAGGCTACAGATCCCAAGTGGGGCTCCCAGATAACGGGATTGCCTGTAGCTGGAAAATCTCTTCATGACTACTGGATTATTCTAGTGGTTAGCCTTAGTCGATTTCAGTGGGTATCCCCGACCGTGGTACTCAGGGGTCCCCGTCCTAGACATGATGCAAGACAAGACGGGTTCATTTGCACAAGCACAATCGTCCACGGTGTCCAAGTCATTAAATCTTGTCATGTCAAGATAGCCGTCGCAACAGCCTTCGAGATTATCATGTCAGGTTTATCATGTCAAGAGTGCGCCACGGCAGGCCACTATCAGGAATTATCATGCCAAGTTTATCATGTCAAGTTATCATGTCAAATTTATTTGTCAGGAGTGCGCCACGTCGAGCCACTATCAAGTCATGTCAAAAATGTACCACAACGGGTCACCATCGTGTTAGGGAACACACTTAAATTAATGCGACACAAGCATACATGTGGTAATTTAATATTAACAGGAGCAAGGACGTGGACTCATGCGGCTCCGAAAATTGGGCCATATGCGGCCAACTTTTAATAATTTTGCCGCTGTACAAGAATTAAATAATTGCAAAGACAAATAAGACAAAAGATAGTGGGATCCGCAATTAATACAAGTATGCCATGCGGCTAGAAACTAAATATTCATGCGAGCCATCGCATGCAAGGCCATGCAACAGTGCATATGCGGCCAAGGCTTTATTGTATGCAACCATGCATATAAGCATACAAAACTTGATGCATACGGCAAACATTTTGGCAAAACAAATATTTGCTTGCATGCAACCAACTTTTACTCATGCGGCCATACATATTCTGTAAGCAAGCAAGCTGGCCATAAAGGCCATGAATATTGTAATGGATTAAATGCTTAATGCATTTGCTGATGCTAGCTTGCTGATGCAAGCTTAAAGCATTAAATAATACTTAATATATTAAAGGCTTAAGGTTTCCATGCAAGCTTGCTGATGCAAGCTTAAAGCATTAAATGCTTAATACTTCCATGCTAAAACAACCATGTGGCCAGGAATTGTTGGAAGGGAGGGCATATGAGGCTAGCATATTGCTTGAGCCTATGCGGCCAAATGAATAGTGATACCATATGCGGCCAAGTTACTATTTAAGCATGCAAGCTGGCCATTTAAAATATTTAAATATTCTTATGCATGCAGGAGATTAAATGGCCATGCGGCCAATATATATAAAGTTGGCCTTATGCGGCTCAACAAAATAGCAATTGGTCATTTCGGCCATTAAATACAACCAGCAATATGCGGCCAACTATGGTCCTCATGCGGCCAAGATACTATTTGCTTAAATATAAATGCATTAATATATAGGTATGCCTATGCGCCCAGGCTAGCACTAATTGTTAATGCATAAATTAAAAGGAAAGTCATGCATTTAATGCATATAAGCAAAGTAAGCCATGCATTTAATGCATGTAATCAAGTAAACCATGCATTAATTATTAATGCATGCACTCAAAGTAAGCCATGCATTACCATGCGGCCAGGGCATGTTCTGCCTCATGCGGCCAGGATTGGTTAGCATATGCAGCCAACTTAGAATACCACATGCGGCCAAAAAAGAAATGGCCCATGCGGCCAAGAAAATATTAATTCAATTAAATGGCCATGCGGCCAGAGAACTGTTTGTCTTCTCCACTTTTCGAGAAAAGAACACCATGATGCCATGCTTCCAAGCTCCATAAATTCGTCATCCAGAGTCCAGATCTGAACTTCCATAGGCCAAAATGGGACAGAACGAGATTCTCTACAACATGGAACCATCAAAACTTGGAAATAACAAGGTTAAATAGATCAAACCCAAGAAATCCAAAAATATCACAAAGCTAGATCTACAAGAAATTAACCACAGAAATGAAAAGTGCTAAGTACTAAAGTGGGTTAGAAACACATGAGGAAGACAATGGAACAATAAAAATGGACTTCCTCCATGAAGCAAGATGCACTTGCCTAAGCTCTCCACTCTCTCAGGTTGGTGGAGAAGAAGAAAGTTAATGTGGAGAGAGAAATGTTTGGTGTGATATTTAATGAAGAGGGTGGTGGTAGGTGGGAGTGGTTTGGTTCACATAAAATCTAGCAAAACCAAACCATGCAAAACCAAGCCGAACCAAGTCAAGCCACTAAACCACGATCAAGACAAGCATGACAAGTCTAACTACAGGTCGGGATTCCGTACACGTATACAAAATACGTAATACGAACCACGGGCATAACAAATATCTTAGTAGACGTGTGAACTACCCCTTACCTATCCCAGTATGTCTAATCTTGACTGATATCAGCTGCACACGACACGTGCAGGGTGCCGTATTTATCCCTTAGTCGTTCACATGTCGAACATGATATTTCAAAGCACGTAGATAGTTATATTTTATTTGCTTTCCTTGTCTTTTTCACCCCTTGCCATGTCATCAGTTACTTTCTAGTTTTTATCTCTCATATGTTATTTTTATGTCTTGTTAATTCTATTATGTTTTTGCATTACCGTCGATTTGTGTACTTGTTCCATTCCTGACTAGAAACCAACATTTTTTATGTTAGTTGTGGCTTCACTTAGCTTTGGGAGATACGGGTGTACTTGCAGACAGAAACCTAGAAATAGATTGTAGTTGTATCATTTTCATTAATTGTGAGAACTTTGTATTTTCTTTAAATATAAATGTTGTAAATGTTGTAATAAACTTAGAATTGTGAATGAGCAATAAAGTTTATTTTGAGTATTTATTCTTGCGGACTTGACAGCGTTCTACCACCGATTCTGTGGCGTAGGCTGGCTTGGACACGTCTCGTATCAGAAAAGTGGGTGCGGGTCGTGACAAGTTTTTGTGGTGGCCTATGCAGGTCAGTTTTCGTAAAAGATTACGAACTCGTGGTAGTACCTATGTCAGTCGTACTACTGCGAGCCTGCGACTATGAAATGCTCATTCACAATTAGGATTGAAATAATTTAGGAGGATAACTAGTATAAGGGTCCCTTATTAATTTGGCTAATTGGGTAGTTAAGATTGTCAGATAGGCCATGCAAATTTAGATAAGGAATTATTAAATTTAGGTAGCTTGCCAGATCTCTATAGATACACTATTATTTTTTGGAATGACGATATGATCCAACGTGGATATACTATTCACTTGGTAAGTTAGACTTTCCTAGAATTAAGGCTCTAATCTTGATAAACTGTTCAATTTTCTTTTGTTCTATTAGATATAAACCTTATATCATAAGTCAGAATTGCCTATTTAAAATTCTATTTTGCTGTAAGGAATTGGTTTATAATTCCTGATTTTGTTATTCATATACGAATCTCGAGTTAGATTTGATTCAAAGTTTTTCCTCAACCATTTGAAATACATATAAAATAAAGATTATGATGTTCTCACTCCCTTGTCTTCAGTTATTTCCTTCCCGGTCAATCTTTTACTTTAAGGATTGAGACTTATAGGCAGATGGTTACACCTTCTATCATAGTCAACTAGTTTAAATCTCTAGCAGCTCCTTAAACTTTTTAGGAATATAGTCGGAGTAATTTTTACAATTGAGATGGCTAGACAGCAGCGCACTGTTACCAATTAATTGAGAATGGAGAGTGTGGGTTCACTGCAGCCAGCAGCGCACTGGCGAGGCACGACCCATAGAATTAAAATTATTTCAAGGAATCGTAGGTATGGAACATTGCTAAAACTATGCCTTTGTTGACCTCTTTAGACCTTGTGTCAATATAAAGTAGAGTATCTGATAGCTTATCACATCTGAATCACAGAACCAAAGGTTTATGTCACGACCCACACCCGCTTTTTGGATGCGAGCTCGTGAGCAAGCCAGCTACGTATCGAACGGACTCCAGCCCGACTCGGATACGTAAACGCTGTCAAGGCTATGGTATACTGCCAAATCATGGCAAAGGTAAATCTATATCTCAAATCCACATTAAGTACACGAAACATGAATGAACACTATAGGTCGTGGTCTGCAGCCCACTAGCATATATGCCCGATAAGACTAAAAAAATAACAATAGTCTAAAACTGAATCAAGAAACATGATATTTTATGATAAGGTATGAAGCATGAGCGGATAATAAACACAATAACGATGCTTGAATCCCGCAAGCGTATCATCACATCCGCCAACCAGAACCACTAGCTAACTCCATGCAATCACTAAACCTGAAGAGATCATCAGGTCCTCAGGGGACATAGCAAGATACATAAAAACATACATATCTAGCAGTTTATCATGCAATAAAGAAAATACAGGAAATAAACAAGAAAAGACCAATCAACACGTAAACACGACTATACACGACTGGAAGAACCACTACGCATAAACGAACTGCTGGAGGAGAACAAAAGAACACGATGATACGATGTCAACGGATAATCAATCGAATACTCAAACCCTCACCTCTAGTGTGGACTCGCAGGTTTGAACAACTACTAATCCTCGCCCCTAATGTGGACTCGTGGGTTAGCTTCAAGAAAATACCTTCGCCCCTAATGTGGACTCGCAGGTACGGAACAGATAACTACTAACCCTCGCCCCTAATGTGGACTCGCAGGTTAGCTTCAAATAACTACTAACCTTCACCCCTAATGTGGACACGTATGTTAGCTTCAAATAACTACTAACCCTCGCCCCTAGTGTAGACTCGCAGGTGTGCTTCAGGGTTCAAGATACAGATAACTACTAACCCTCGCCCCTGATGTCGACTCACAGGTTAGCTTCAAAAATTCAAGGTACAGCAGTTCCATTATGACTTAATCATCCTATGACACGATATGACTCAGTCTAAGGACATGTGATGACAAGACACGACCCTATCAAGATACACGAAAGAACCAATCCAATATGAACAATAAAATTAACTATGAACAAGAACTATATATATACATATACTAGCATACGCGATGTACAAATCACATGTCAATGATCAACTACTAAAACTATATAACAATATAAATATACATGTAAATAAACTGAAGAGGGAGGCAAGGTATACTTGTCTGGTGGTTGCATGTAGATCCAAATACATCTCATCAAACTGATAAGCCGCAGGAGTCAAATCTCACAATAGTCTTCGAAAGCTGAAACAGACATTGCCAACATTCTCAGAATAGTCAAGTTAGCTAAAATTGCCTGTCTTGAACTCTAATTCTGGACACAAGGACAAACGATAATTTTGGGCAAAAATGGTATCCGTTGTTAGACCCGCTTTGCACCGAAAAGCGTGCCAAAGTCAATGGTCTCTAAAGTCGTCAAACTATATGTCTACGAATTTGTTTTGATGATACGAACCCAACGGTATGTCCAATTTTGGATTCCGGTGGGCCGTGCACAAAATTGCCCGTTGAATCGGATCGTGGGGCCCGTAAAACGTCGATCCGATCAACTGTCTCAGAATCGGACCAAACTTGGCATACAGGACCAAAAAAATGATACGATCCTGTTGGTGAAAGTTTAATATCGATCTGACGAACGTGCACAAAGTAATTGGAAAACTTGCATAAAGGCCGATATGGTGAATTTTGACGGATACGCATCAAATTCATCGCGCACACGTGACCAATTTGAATTCCGTCAAAGCCCACACGTCTACGAAACCATTAC
The DNA here is from genome assembly GCA_029216955.1 of Iris pallida. Lineage (NCBI taxonomy): Eukaryota > Viridiplantae > Streptophyta > Magnoliopsida > Asparagales > Iridaceae > Iris > Iris pallida. Next base: position 290,431 of record JANAVB010002195.1, on the reverse strand, counting down.
GCACCTTTCAATGTGTTTGGTTTGCGACCACGTCGCCCGAATTGGCGGGACGCACGTCGTATCGGAGGGTTTTTCAATATTTCTAAACTATTTTTCATGTTTTTATTTCGATTTTCAATCTGATTTATAACGCTGACTAGACAACTGGAAATAAAAATAATAATTGGGTTTCCATCACGGTTAGGTTGTCTTCAATAATGGTTCTGGTAGTTTCCTACCTTAGTCGATGATTCGACCAATAATCGTCTCCCAAAACAGGTTCGTCAACTGTTCTTCGAACTGTCGAGAACAGTATTTTTGGGCAATATTTGTGCCTAATTTCTGGACAACCTAGTTCAATTAAAATAAAAACAATTGAAGGGATATAGACTCGTATAGGTTGACTACTTACCAGAGGTGACGGTTCAAAAAACGGTCGAGGAAGGAAGCGGAAAGCACGCCACGAAGTAGGGCTGTCGGCGGCCTTTGCTGCAGTTGCTCGACCTGTGTATCAGCGCTGTGCGTGCTCGCGCGCTGCCTCCGACGCGTTGTGGCCGGCCATTGGCCGCGTAGGGTGGCGCCAGAGGGTCGCCAGGGTGGGCAAGGCGCGGCTAGGGTTTCTGTTTGACTCCCTCTCTCTGTTTCGATCTCTCTTATATATGTATGCGTGTGTGCGTGTGTTTATATGTAGCTATCGGGTCTCAAAGGGTTGGGTTTAGCTCGATGGAGAGCTCGGTTGTGGGCCTCTAAGTCGGGCAGCTAATGGCTGTGACCTGGCTGAGCCCATGGAAGGTTGGGGGGGTTCGTTGTACTGCTCGATTTTTCCCTGGCTGATTTAGTTGGGCCAGGATTTGGGGCTAGGCTGTGACCTTTGTTAGGCCGGGCTGGCTTGGGATTTGGGTGTACTTTTTATTAGACTTCTATAAATCTATATACATAATAACAATTAATATACATATATATCCATAATAGATATTCAAAAATCTAAATATAATCTTAGCAATATTCCCCAAGCTTATTATATATGTATACACATATATTCGCTCACGTATATACACATACACGCATACTTCTATATACATACACTCAAAGCAAAGATATATATATATATATATATATATATATATATATATATATATATATATAATATATATATATATATATATATATATATAATATATTATATATATATATATATATATATATATATATATATATATATACTTGCAGATTTAATAAAACTAAAAATATTTTTATAATAAAAAAATGCTATAACACTTCTAGAATATTTACATCAAAATATTATCATTGTATATATTATATACACATCCATATATATACACCATGTATATACATATCAATAAATACTCAGTTAACCAAAAATAGTAACAATATTTATTTATCCATAACATAAAATGACTGATAATAAATCTATTTCCTATATATCTATATATTTAACATGATATCATATATACAATATCACTGAATTATACCCAAAGGGTTTAAACATATCCATGGCAACTATTTCATAACAAATCAAGCACTACTAATAATATCAATAAAATAATATATATTACTATACATATTATATATGAGATAAATATATTTTGCTAACCTTTCTAATAATAATGAAAACATATATTCAATTATTAAATAGGCATCATAAATCTATGTATACACATTTATATAGTTTAAATACCCTAAAATGCACAAGGATAATGTAAAGGAAATAGTTATCATATTTCCAAGAATAAATATTCAATCAAAATAACTGAATATTGATATTATATATATAACATTTATTCTAGGAAAATATTTATTAAATACTTAAAACAAGGTAGAAGTACACACTCAAAGTATATCGTCATGGACGTCTTAGGACTCACTATAAGCCCTACACGGGCTTGGGCTCGGTTCAGGCCCAGTCCGGACTAGTTTGGTATAACCAAATTTCCTAAAAGTCTAAATAATAATAAATAACTAATTAAACTATTTATAGATATTAACTCGCAACTTGGCCTGGTTTTCTTAGTTATGACACACTTATGGCTGGGTCTTCCTTGGCATGACTAATACACTAGTCAAGGCACGCCACTGCACTATCCGTGCCATGACTCCTAGTCGTCTGGTAATTCAAAATTCAACCATGGCTAAAGTCATCTACCGTAATAATTAACTAAATAATCATTTATAAAATTCTAAAAATTACCATTTAAATCAAATAAAAATAAAAAAATTATTTTAAAAATTCCTGGAAAGGGGAGCTACAGTTTACCACAGCTAGAGTATACGGACGAGACATAATTCTCGGTAAAATGACTACAGACGTGATTACAAGTTTAGGATACTATAGAGGATAGGAAAATGCCATGTATGTCCCATAAGATCCAAAGCCAATAGTGGTGGAAGTTCTGTAAGATTGGGTAGCATGTCTCCCAACCTAGCATTTTGTGGTCCTTGTGATCTATTGACGAGATAATTGACTGACACTAATAGGTTTACCTAGAATATGGAATTTAGAGGTCCATAACCCATTAGTCTACCAAGGCCTTATGGATAAGAAGATAGTAGGATGACTGTATAAGCAAGAACACCATGTAAGGTTTGGATTCTCTCAAAGCTCGAACTACTTGTGCCTCCTTTCAAAAATCTCGCATGCTTGTATTTTGACTATCTTGACCAATGCTGCTATTATAGTCTAGTTTTGCAAGCTTACTCTTTTATCGACCTTGATTCAAGACATATGTTTATTAGGGACGCCTACTAACATATTGTCTAATCAGAATAAGTGTATTACGGTCTGATCAACCATGATACATTTGGTTCGCTCTTTATTTAATTACCCTACGTGGATTGAGATATAGAGGTATCCAGGATCTCATCCGCGACTGTATTGACAATTCCTCTTGAATTATACATTCGCCCTTGAATCACGTAGTTGTATACGATGACATCTTTCTCGAACTCTTTATTGTTATTGCCTTTCACTGATTTGGAAAGACGAAAGCTCGTAATTGGTAGATAGACACAGAGTATCCCCATGGCTATGATAGTTGTATACACAAGTGTAACTACCATCGGCCAGCCATGTGACTAGAACCTTGCCTTGAGTTACTCGTTCTCCTTTTGACCCTCAAATTACTATTGGGACCTTCTAGCCATCTGAAATTGAGAACGATTAGAGTTTTACCCTTAGTCAAATGCCAACCTAGGAGACTATCTATTCTCAAGAAACCAATTGTTGTGAGTCTCTAATTATTTGCTTGAAGCTTGCTTTAACTAGCAACCCTTAAGACTTAACCCAACCTTTCCTCGACCAAAGCCCACAGTTTGGACATGAGATGAACAGACAAAGGTAAGGACAATCATTTACCATGACCATGGCAGACACCCATCCCGAGATTGGTTTTCAACAAATATTACCCTAGTTAGGAAATTTTATTATTAAGACCTAACTAGTATTGGAACACCACGGTCACTAGCTTAGCCAATACCATAGCTTAAATGCCCTGTCATATTATGATCTACCAGTTATCAATAGCAATACATGATCCCTACAGCCCATACCACTAGAACCCTTATGACACTAGTCTGGCAGGCTTGACACAAATAAAAATACACGAATCAGTTTTAGAAATCTTTTCATATGATGTGTCTTAGAGTTGGTTACCACGTCGATAACGCTTGTATACTATAGACGAGTAGATCGTTCTATTTAATCGACCATGTGTCATTTTACACTTTTTTATTTATTGAGGAACGATCCTTGACTTGACTTATATCTACCGTATCCCGTACGTCATGCCTTATTCTTTATTAACAAGAGTCGAGGTACAATATCCAAACTTTGGAATCCTTCTAACCTCATTATTCCTAAAACTATGTCCTAGCTTCAACGGTGAGTATACTGTAAGCCTTTTAAAATTTTGGGATATACGAGGATTACCGATTGATTAGAATAATTTCCATTAGGATGATAATTAGTGCCCCATGGATTCCCACTTTCCATTTAGATCATTTTGTGTTCCTGGCCGTGTCATTAATATTCGGAGCACGAGACCAGCTGTTACCTTCCAATAAATTTTACATGCAATATCTAGACGAGTCCACCTTCATCTAGGTATATCATGTCCTACTCAAACCCGTTCCCTTGTACTCTATTTTTGTAGTACGACTTTCAGGTCAAAAGGACTAGCTATAACCATTACCATAACACCGATGTACTTTCCGACTGCAGTTAGAGATCCAACCTTGACTCAATTCTTTTGGCCCAATATATGGTTGTGATCTACTCGAAGCCCACTACGCACATGCTACTAGTATGCCAACCAATTGAGGCCTCATGTGCTACTTAAAAACGAATGTCACTGAAGGCACAATTTGGGCTTTAGGAACCTAGCTAACCAACTTGACTGGCAACTAGCTCAACCACTTGGAAGGAATCCTATTCTAGGTTACCCTAATCTAGTAGAAATAGTTTTATCTTGGGATCTTGTCCAGTCAATATAGATTGAAATCCAAGGTTCATCCAACCAACGGGTAATGTCCAATCAGGGAACCCATTAAGACCCAGTAAAACCCATCCATGCTTACCACCATATTTGGACTATAAAATCGAACTAGTTGAAATAGGTCCCTATACCTATTATGTAGTCTCCACCTCTTAGAATGTGAAGTCATTCGTAACCCTTATTCCATCTACCAGAAAGTCGCGATACGAACTTGTATTGCATTTATATTCCTTGCTCGTGTGTTTAAATAACCACGAAAAAGATCACAATCTTGATTTCTCAAATTCCGTTCTATTATGGAACCTTGTCTAGAATTTCGAGAACGGAATTTCTGTATTGTATAGATTTCAAGCCTCTCTAAGGAGAGAAGGGTTCTTCGATTTAGCTAGTGACTGGACTAGAGTGGCCCAATCTAGCAAATGAGTCATGGTTCATAAACATTTTTTTGGGTACTCTCTACCGCTCTTGAAACTTCATATTTGCTCCCGATTATTCTTCCTTATCTTTCTGTCCTTCCTATTTCAGAGAGACGCATGGTCACGCTTACTAGAATTTATCAATATTTCTTAGCTGCTTGTGTAAATTTGTTGCTTGTTAAATTTTGGGTTGCTTGATAGATATGAGAGGATTGTAGATACCTTATGATATAGATATATATCGGTAGTTACTTTTAGCAATTAGCTGGAAGGTTACAATGTTATGACATTATGTGTTTCGAGGGAGTAGTGTGGCCAAAGGTGGGTAGAAGTCCTCGAGGTTATGTAGTTACAAGATGGCTATGAGGAGGATATAAATATTTCTGAGAAATTAAATTTGAGAAGATTAAGGTAATAGTGGATTTATTTTTTTATTTTTTTATTTTGAATTTTAGGCATGTTTATGAGTTAGAATTTCGAAGACGAAATTATTTTTAAGGTGGGTAGATTTGTAGCTCCCCTTCCCGAAAATTTTAAAATATTTTATTATTATTTATTTTATTTAAATGGTGATTTTTAGATTTTTATAAATAATTAATTAGTTAACTATTACGGTAGAGGACTTTAGTCATGGTTAGGAATTGGAGTACAAGGTGACTAGAAATCGTGGCACGAATAGTGTAGTTGGGTGCCTTGACTAGTGTTTTAGCTATGGTAGGGAAGACCGAGCCATAGTGATGTCCTAACTAGGAAAACCAGACTAAGTTATGACATAACCATTATAAATAGTTTAATTATTCATTATTAATATTATTTGACGTTTAGGAGACCCAGTTGTACCAAACCAGCCCGGACTGGACCCGTACCAAGCCCAAGCCCATGTAGTGATGCAGCGTGATAAAAGACGTCCGCGTGGATATATTTTAAGGGAAATATGTTTTAGTGACATAGTAGCAATTTTATAAAAATTTGGTTATACATATATTATATTTATATCCTTAATATTTTAAATAATATTTAATTTTGAAGTATGTCAAATAATTTTCTTAAAAACATCTTAGTCGACTTTTGGGGATTTTTGGGCTATATATATATATGATTGAGTATAAATATATTCATAATGGACAGACACAGTGTTTTGTGTGCACACCCAGAGTTTGTTATTTACAAATTTTAGTATTTATGATTTAATAAAAATTAATCATTTGTTTATATATATATGATTGAGTATAAATATATTCATAATGGACAGACACAGTGTTTTGCGTGCAGCAAGTACACGACCCGAAGGAAAAGATGATAAATGTGTCAAAACGTGCGTACGTGCACGAGATCATAAAAGATGGCTTTGTTACGAAAGAGTATAGTTGTGGCATGTAGGTGACAGAACTGTCCGATATGACATGATGCCTCGAAAGGTGTTTGGGACCTTCGGGTCGTTCGGTTAACGAACATTGAGTTGAGGCATAATGCCATTGAACATTGAAACGAAGTATGAAATATAAGAACATAGAAAGTTAATGAAAGAAATACGAGATGATAAAGTCTGAGTCATGGACTGAAGACTATGTTTGGTTGTTTGAATAATAGTAGTGTGTTGCATGGTCGAATGGACTTGAGATAATTGAGATAACCTTCCATGCACGGAATATTCCATCCGAACAGGTGTGCCGGGATACAGGGACCGTTCGACCTAGGAGGGATATAATCTTTGATAGGCGCACATCCGTAAGACGATTAGCGACCGCTTATCGAGATGTAAAAATTCGCAAATGATGGTATACAACGAAAGATCTTCGTAATTGGGACAACAACCCACTACGAGAGGCGTCGGGCTGCCCAATTCGAGAAAGAAAAGAAAGAGAGAAAAGAAAGAAAGAAAAGAAAGAAAGAAAAGAAAAGAAAAAGAGAAATGCCTTTAGTCCATTCTGGCGCGGATACGCCAACGACCTTCATATAGTTAAGAAATGATGGGTTGAAAGTACAGGTACGTATGTGTCCTGCACACATAGATCCTACATAGAGAGCACTTATAACATGACCGGGAAGGAATGGGGCGTATTCACCTTGCGTCAGTGCAAGGGCGAGTGCGTCGACTTGGTAAGAAGTCGCACCACGAAACAAATACGAGATTGCTTACCTATTTGCCTATTCAATTTGAATAACATGATTGCCATGATAACATGCTTTACCGCTTTCGAATATGCCATGAAATCGATCCTAAGGAGAATATAGCAAGATCATAAGCTAAGTTGTATGATTGAACATAAATACTAAAATGTCGGTTTAGAAAGTTGGTCTTTTCGTCAGTACATGCGAGGACGAACGTACTGATCTCCCACCAGCTTTTATGCAGGGTACAGGGAATGGATTGCTCGCGGCAAAGCTTCACTTGATCGCGCAGAGGCATGGAATGCCGTAGCGTTTGAAGCATGTGATCGCATTGACGCTCGGACTTGCAACAGGATTGATGCGGCCGAGATATAGAAGGCATAATGTATGGAACGGTGAAGTCCTTTATGGGCAAGAAAGAACTTGAGTGTTGTAGCCAATCTGGCAAATTCAGTTAGGCTATTGAAAGCCTTTGTAATCTCAGTTCGTTATCAATAAAGTGAATTGTTTCATATACTCTGTTTTCTTCTGTTTGCTAATATCAGAATCAAGATAACCATTTTGAGAACTTGTCATCTTGCCTTGCACGAGCGCAACTACAAGCTCGTGCGACATCACGCCCCCTGCGAGAACGAAGATTCAAGTGATTCCGGGTCGGGGCGTGACACCTACTCTATCTCATCAAGTTCCAAGAACTCCACATTGTGATTATCAGAAAAGAAGAATAATATATTTGCATGGAATTGTTAATCAATTACCTCATGCATTTAATGTTGTCGCAAAAGTAACAAGATCAAATGTGGCAGCTATGAATGTGCCGGCCATAATCATTGTTTAAATTGGACAAAATCCAAATAAGGCGGCAAATGAATATACTACTACACGTTAAAATTGTGGTAGGCCTATAGGTTCCAAGGATAGTGCTCCTAGAAAGAGAAGACTAATAAAATATCTTGTCCTGATAAAAGCCCAATAGTGGTCGGAGCTCTGAAAACAAATAATGAAGATGTGCATGTTTTTAAATTCATTGAAATGCCTATAGATGCCTCTAGAGAGGCATAGGTACCTGAAAATGAAGAGATCTCGATATTTCATGCATGTTCGGTGAATTATGGAATAGAAACGCACTTGTCATCGATGACATATTTAGTTATGCAATAGCTATTGAATGTCAAAGGACAATGATGATTATGAAAATGAACCACTTAGTATAAATGAATGTAGATAAAGAAAAGATTGGCCAATCTGAAAAGATTCTATTCAAGCAGAATTAAAATATTTAGAAAAACATGATGTGTTTGGACCTATAGTGGAAACACCAGGACATAAACCATGTTGATTGTAGATAGGTGTTTCGTGAGAAAACGAAATGAGAGGAACGAAGTTGAATATACAATGTCCGACTTGTAGCACAAGGTTTCTCTCAAAGACCTGTAATTGACTACGTTGAGACATGCTCTCTAGTTACGGACGTCATTTTAGATATCTAATTTGTCTTGCAGTTTCTAAAAAATTTGATATAAGATTTATGGATATTGTAATTGCATATTTATACGAAGACTTGGATACTGACATCTATATAAAAATTTCAGAGGGATATACAATGCGAAAGACTAAGTCTAAAGGCATGTGTTCAAATTAGACGAGCATTATATGGATTAAAATAATTCGAAAGAATGTGGTATAATCGTCTTATTATATATTTGACTAAGAAATGATACAAAAATAGTCAAATTTCATGTGTCTTCATTAATAAATTTGAAAATGAATTCTCGATAGTAACAATATATATGGATGATATAAAAACCTGATCAGGTCTCTTATAGAATTGAAGAAAACTATAAACTATTTGAAAAATGAATTTGAAACGAAAGACTTGGAAAAGACAAAGGTTAGTCTCGATTTGCATACGCCTATGGTTGTACGCAGTTTGGATTTGGATAAAGATCCATTCCGACCAAAGGGAGAAGATGAAAAAAATTCTTGATACCATATTAAGTGCTATTGGAGCACTACTATATCTAGCCAATACACAAGACCAGGTATTGCATTTTTTGTTAATTTATTATCTAGATATAGTTTTGCACCTACACTTAGACATTGGAATGGAGCTAAACATCTATATAGATATCTCGTGGAACAACTGACATGGTATTATTTTACTCTTGTGATTCCACTAACAATTCTTGTCTAGTTGGTTGTGCAGACTCAAATATTTTTCTGACCCTCATAAGAGTTGCTCCCAAACAGGTTACGTGTTTATTAATAACCATAAGCTATATCTTGGCGATCAACAAAGCAAGGTTCAGTAGCAACTCCCTCTAACCATGCAGAATTAATTGCATTACAAGAAGCAGCTAGAGAAAGTGTGTGGTTGCGATCGATCATCTATCATATACGAGTAAATTGGCAACTACCTATAGTTACAAATGAGCCTACAATAATATTCAAAGACAATATGGCTTGTGTTACGCAAGTCCGAGAGGGATTCATCAAAGGAGATCGAATAAGCACCTTCCACCAAAATTATTTTATGCACATGAGCTCCAAAGGACGAAAGTGATCGAAGTCAAACAAATCTATTATATCGAGGGGGAGTATATAACTCATGAAGAATATTTTTGAGTTTTGTGCGTTGTACTCTTTTTTCTTGACTAAAATTTTTTTCCCACTGGATTTTTTCTTAGTAAGGTTTTAACGAGGCAACAAATGCACATACACCACCAAATAATTAATGGTGAATGTCCAAGGGGGAGGGTTGTAAATATGGATAATTCATCATATTTATTTGACCTATATAACCTATGACATTTTGGTTATCCATAATCTATGTTTTTTGGCATTTCTTCTTTAATTGTGATGATGATGTTAAACCTTCATTGTAAGCCTATATAAGAGGCTCTTCTCAAGTTGATTGATATAAGTGAATGAAGAAACAATCTCCTCTATTCTTCTATCTCCATATCTCTTTACTTTATAATAATTTCTATTTTTAGTTTCCTTTTTTCAATTTTATCCTTAACATGAGTACAGGAGCAAAAATCAAACATGTTAAAAACGAGGTCATAACAGAAAAATAGAAATTAAAACTAAAAATTAAGGGTCCAAACTTTTTAATTGGACATGTCATGACTCAAACTCTAAGCTGGTATAAAATGTAGAGTATAGCTCCTAAAGTACCCTTTAGGTCTAGTTTCATAAAACTCTAGAAGATATTTAGATTTGTACTTTTAAAAATAAAAAATATATATAGATAATTTTAATAATGGACAAATATGTTTTGTTGTGATACAAAATTTAAAAGATAACTAGTATATTACAATAATAATCTAAAACTTAAATAAATAGATCAAGAAATATGATAAATAGTATTTACAATTAATTAATACTAATAAAAAATGATTAAGTAATTAATTCTTAAAATTATATAAATAAAATAATAGACTTATCTTAATAGTAATTAATTAACTTGATTATTAATTAGTTACTAATAATTATATACTTCAAATTAAAATGCAACCAACATCTCCCCAAATCTAGGAAGGACGAACACTTGAGAACTATGATCTGGCCATGTCGACATTTATAGGAAAAAAAAAACTCGACAAATACATATTCGACATACCAAAATATACGTTATAGTTATCGTGTCCTTATTTATTCTATCACATTTGTATCATACAACTAGTAAAAATCAATATAGTAAAATTAATATTACTAAAAATAAATCAGAAAATTTACTATACTGAAATTAATTTTATATAAATTACTATAAACGAAATAAATTTGAATAAATATGAAAAAATGAAACTTTTAGCCATCTGAGATGGCGGAAATCCAGAATAATAATAATAAAAGGAAACAGAATTTTTTGCCAACCTAGTTGGTGGAAATATAGCACCCACCGGTTTTGGTTTATTTGGTTTTTTTTTTTTTTTTTTTTTTTGGTTTAATTTGGTTTAATCTTTTAGTTTGATTCAATCTATTAGTTAATTTATTATTATCTATACTAATATGGATAATATATAATTATTATTTAATGTAGATTTTGTTATTATCCATATTACGTAATAGACAAATAAATATATACATATTAGTATACGAATTGTATATATTAATTTATATATATTTATTTGTATTAATAACAAATTAATAAATATGAAAATATATATTATCATAGATAATGATAACAAATTTATGTTAAGATGTTATAATTTAAAATTTTTTATTCTAAATTTAGGTTTTACTAGATAAGTTTAAATTTAACCTTATAAGATTTAAAATCTTATATTATAATTATCATAATTTAAAATAAAGTATAAGTCACATAAATTTTGCCGCTTAGCTATGGATAAGCTTAAAATCCTTTCTTATGAGTTTTAATTTAAAATGTTATATAACTTTAAATCATAGAATTTGTGCTTATAAAAATTTATTTATTATAATTTCAAAATCTATTAATCAAAATTTAAATTATAGTTTCAAAACCCATCAATCAAATTATAATCAAAATTTGATTAATGGATTATAATAAATGAAGTAAATAAAAATTTTGTCTAACAACTTACCGCATTTCGATTTTATGATTTAAAGTAATCCAACATTTTAAACTAAAACTTATAAGAAAAGATTTTAAGCTTATCTATAAGTAAGCAAAAAAATTGTGGCTTTTACTTTATTCAAAATTATAATAATTATAATATAAAATTTTAAATTTTATTAGATAAAAATTTAAACTTATCTGGTAGAACTTAAATTTAAAATTTAAAAAATCAAATTAGAACAAATTAACCTAAATTTGTTATTAATTTATTATTATTATCTATAATAATATATTTATTCTTATATATTACTATTAATACAAATAAATATATATAAATTAATATATACAAATAAATATATTGATTAAATATTTAATTTGTTTACTAATTTTTTATTAATACAAATAAATATGTATAAATTAATATATACAAATGAATCTGTATATTAATATGTATATTAAGTAATATGGATAATAATAAAATCTATATTAAATAATAAGTTTTCTATTATCTATATTAGTATAGATAATAACAAACCAACTAATAGATTAAATCAAACCAAAACATTAAACCAAATCAAACCCAACAAAAACAAACAAACTAAATAAACCAAAACCGGATAAGGGGGGTGCGAAAATAGGTTGGCGAAAAATTCTATTTCCTTTTTATTATTATTATTTTGGGTTTCAGCCATCTCAGATGGCTAAAAGTTTTGTTTTTTCAAATTTATTTAAACTTATTTCGTTTACACTAATTTATGTAAAATTAATTTCGATACAGTAAATTTTTGAAAATAAATGTATTAACTAGCTACTTATTCCTTTTGAGACAAAGTTTTATATAATTAATTAGAAATAAAATAGTGAGGACATGTGGGTCTAGCAACTCCAACCCACATCTTCTTCAAAAGAGGGTGTGGAAACAAATTTAATGGTGCATGCCCGAAGGGGTGTGAACTGCAAAATTCTAAATCTGGTACTCTCATTCCTGCAAACCAAGTAAGATGGATTTTGCTCAACTTTCAACTGAAAGTGCAAAAACGCCCTCTTTTATTTGTTACCAAAAGTCTATTTGGTCCGAGTTTGGTATTGCTTTCCATGGTTGCCAGTGCTTGTTTTGAAAAATAATCTTAGAATCTGTTCCATAATAGTAGTTTATTATAAAAATAGAAAATTCTATCAGAAGCATAGAAGTTCACTAGCATTGCTTTAAAAAAAAGTGTAGTAAATTTGTAAAATATGACCCTTCACGTCCAAAATTTGGGCAAATATACGCCCAAAAAAAGGGCTAGATAAATTGTATTATTAATAAAAACTTGGATGTTTTAAGCAGATATTAAGATGTTTTAAGCATTTATTTGGGATATACTCTAAAGAAAGGGACGTATTTTTGTTTTAAACATATATTAATATATTAGCAGACATTAAGATTTGTTTTGTTAATTTTTGCTTTGTTAATTTTTGTTTTAAGTGGATATTAGCAAATTCAGATAAATATACACCCCTATCTTGGGCGTATATCACTAATCAAATGTAATCATCTTAATTGGGTCAATTTTACGTCCAAAATTTGGACGTGAAGGGTCTCGTTTTGTTGGTTTTGGTCTTTTTCAAAATAAATTTTAGTCCCACATCGGCTAGACCAAAGGACTTGCATCTCTATATATTAGCTTTGCTAGTTTAGAGATGCACATGTGGTGTGGAGGTGCACATGGGTGTGCCATGTGGGGTTATTTTTCTAATGGAAAAAAGGCTAAATCAACAATTGAAAGCATTCATGCTTTTTGCTCTTGGAAAAATTATTTCCATGGGAGCTAAGCCCGACTCGGACTCAGACTCGGACTCGGGCTCGGGCTCATAGGCTCATGAGGCGTAATGTGGCATTTTGTTGGCGCACTTTGCACTTAGCACGTCGCTAGGCACATAGTGCGGCGTGCGCAATGCGTGCAGTGTGCGCAGCTCAGTGCGCGCTCTGTCGCAAGGAGCGCAGGGTGCGCACAGTTGGTACAACTTGCAGCAGAACGCGCGTTTGCACGTTCTGGGCGGTTGCTACATGTTCGGGATAGTTTTTACCATGACCCTAACTTTGTGGCAACCGAGCAGTTGCTGTAGGACCTATATAAGGCATCCTCTCTCTCACAAGGCTATAGATACACAAGTAATAGAAGCCACCACAGAAAGTTTACGAAGTGTTTTTTAACACAAGTAAACAGAGAATTCAGAAGTGTTCTTTAACACAGTTCTGATCGAAATTTGCTTGCGAATTCCAGCAGCCTTCGAGAGAGAGGAAAGGCGCCACACCAGCATTGCTTTTGAATGGGAGTTCGTGTCCATCCGAGGAGCCAGAAAAGCAGGAGTGTTCCAAGTTCTCCGACGAACTTGCTGGTTCCTGGAAGCTGTTCGTGTAGGGCGAATAAAGCTTTGAGCAACGGTGATTATTCACCCCAGCAGGAGATCTTCCATCTTTCGCCAGTCACCTTCTTCATTGCTACCAGTAATTCTGATTATATCTTCTTTTTAGAAGTACTACGATCGATTGTTGTTGATTACGAAATCTTTTTAGATTCTCGTAATTCAGAATCACCTTCCTTGAAGTGTTGATTTGAAACATTGTTTTTACAATCGTTTCATATTCTCAGTTTTCCATCAAAAAAAAATTGTGCCCCGGCACTAACAATCTCAAAGCTTTATTGCTACGATGGAAAATGTTAATGCTTCACTCCTCAATACTGACTTTTGTAAGTTAGAAAAGTTTGATGGAGAGCATTATCAAGTCTGGAAGAGGAAGGTTTATCTCACTCTTCAACTCAGAGACGTTGATCACGTGCTTCTTAAAGAGGAACCTACTGTTCCAGATACTGGGTCTGCTGTTGCAATCGTTGCGGCTACTAAACTTCAGGCCAAGTGGAGAAGGGAGAATAGCATTTACAGGTTGCTTATCCTGAATGTTATGGAGGATTCCCTAGCAGAATCCTACAGTAAGAAACCAATTGCCAGAGACATATGGGAGTCTCTGGAGAAACTGTACGAAGATGACAAAAACAGGAGCAAGATATTTGTGGTTGAAAAAATCACAAATGGCTCTTTAAGGAAGAGAAATCCATGTTGCCGCAGGTGTCACGACCCGCTACCTAAATTGTTGGGCCAGGCCGAGGCATGCCCAGCCTACGTTGAGATAAAACGTAGTAAGCTGTTCTAAAGACAACAGGATAAGACTAAATGTGCTAACAGTTCTATAAGTGAAGAAGAATCATAAATGCTCCAAACACAAAAGTCGTCGTATATAGTAAAATGTCCAAGTACAAGTGAAACTGCAAAGTAAAATTGGATACATGTCCAGTTACAAAAAGATATAGTCTAATACATGTCTACTCTCAAAAGTCTAAGTAAACAAAAGACAACTAGGCGAGGTTCCCCGCAGGAACATCCTCGTAAAGCAGAGCTGGGTCCTCGGCAGTAACCCCATAATATGTGTCGCAGAGTAACTCCTCCTCAGTAAGGACACCTACAACGTTATCCTGTCAGGACGGGAGCAAGTACTAAATCTAGCAAACTAGCATATGAAACATGAAAATGAACATGTGAGGAATAGCTGGAAACATGGCATCACATAGTCTATCATGGCAAGAATACATATGTCATAGAAACAGCTGTATATGTAATATTTAAAACTGTAGCAGGTACGTGATCGGTCAATAGATGTATAATGTGCTGGGGGCACATAATGAAATGTACTTCCGTACAAGTGAAACGGCGACAGATGTACATACGTACAAATCCGCATTGAGATAAAGTCTACGACAAGGTATACATATAAAATGTCAACCTTGCTCGGTACGTACGTACGGAGAAGGGGGCATGATCACGTACTCAACTATCAGTTTTCCCATAACCCATATTCTAATCATGTGAGAGATACATAAAGACAGTTCTAAGCATGGTAGTAACTGGAAGTACAACATGTAGAGACACTACAACAAATAGGGCATACAATAGCAGTTTATCTATAGCGTTCAAGCCTCCCTGCTATAGAATGTCATCATCAATAGCGTTCCTTTCGCAGTGCTATTAAAATAGAATACAATAGCAGTTTATCTATAGCGTTCGAGCCTCCCTGCTA
The DNA here is from genome assembly GCA_029216955.1 of Iris pallida. Lineage (NCBI taxonomy): Eukaryota > Viridiplantae > Streptophyta > Magnoliopsida > Asparagales > Iridaceae > Iris > Iris pallida. The sequence continues at coordinate 274,753 of JANAVB010002195.1, read as the reverse complement.
TTATAATATAATCATCCATAGCATTCATATTGAAGTGCTATTAAACGTTCATTCAATAGCAGTTTATCTATAGAGTTGAAGCCTCCATGCTATTAGAATGTCATTTTCAATAGCGTTCATTATGCAGTGCTGTTAACAGAACTTTATATAGCGTGTTATGAACGCTGTTAAAGGTATAGTTTTTTCTGAATGTTGCTATGCCCGTATGTCTAGGGGTGAGCATTATTCGATTTTTGGACCGAAATCTGAACCAAACCTTACCGAATAAGAGATTCGGTTCAGTTTCAAAAAAATTCGGTTCGATTTCGGTTTCGAAAATACTAAAATTTCTTATTCGGTTTCGGTTTAATCCCACTAACCTTTCAGAAATTTTATCTAAAATTCCTCTCCCTGGTAAACCGAATAAGAAAATTTAATAATATATATACGAAATATATCTTTGTATATTTAGTTACTCGATTGGACGAAAAATAAGAACGAAGTTGTTGCAATTGGACGATGGACACTACACCAAAATATACAATTTGTAACAGTTTTTTTAATAATTTGTAACGGTTATTACCGTGGCAAAATAGTAATAATAATTGTTACAATAGCTAAAAAAACTATTACTAAAAATAAAATTTTATATTTTATTATTATTCTTATTATAGTCACAATAATAACCGTGAGGACAATTATTTTTTCTACGAAATATGCGTCACATGCAAAGCATGTGACATGGAGAAAGTATGATAAACCCTAATCCCCTTTCATTTTCCTATGAAATTTTCACACTTTTTCACTTTTGCTCGAAAGTTTTCACTTTTCCTCCGCTTCTCCCTCCTAACAAAACGATCGGGTTCTTCCTCCCACGCATACCTCCTGGTGCCATTATATTCCCATCACCATATCAGAGTCGAGGAATTTCAATCTCCATGTCGACGCCGCTCTCTTGCACTCTTGCCCCCCTTTGGTCCCTCTCCCCTCCAAATTTTTGCCAAATTCTCCTCTCCGTCGCCTCCCATGGCGAATTAGGCGAGTTTGCATCTCTAGTACGTAAGAAAACCCTAACCCTGATCTTAAAGATTGGATCTTGATTTGATTTGTTCGGGTCTTCGATTTGCCAGGAAGGGAAGAAGGGCTTCAGCATGACGATCCTCGAGAGAACACTACACCAAAACATATAATTTGTAACACAATTTTTTTCTAATTAGTAACGATTATTATCGTGACAATCTTGTAACGCTAATAACCATTACAACAGTTAATAAAACGTTTCTAATATTTTAGTTTTGTAATTTTGTAATTTTTGTAACTTTTATAACATTAAAAACCATTACAAATAATTTAACATGGGAAGGAAACAAAACAAAATTCCCAACTCTCCCGCACTCATCTTTAATTTTTTTTTTTTTTTTTTTTTTTTTGGAAAGAAAAATTTATTTAAGGCAAAGAAGCCGAAGTGCACAAAATGTCGCGGGGCACAACCCAGCGGCCTACAACAAGTTGGGGCCAACACACCCAAACAAAAGCTAAAAGAAAAACAAAATGGTGGGTCCACAACAACCACCCAAAACAAGAAGCCACGTGAGCTCCAAAGAAGCTCCAAAATATTGCTTGTGAGCTAACCCAAGCAAAATAAATGTGGAGCCACACACGCCCACACTAGCTCAAAAGCAAATAGTAGCTCCAAAAGGAGCTCCACACTCAAAAATACAATGGTAGCAAGCAAAAGCTACCGAGCCCATGATTCACCAGCAAGTGACGTTGGGGCCACCCAAGCGTCCAAATTGAGGAAATATACGCGAAGAAGCCGCCCGAGGTCGCCCATAGCACGGAACGGCCGCGACCTCCCTTACTCGCTACTATGTAAGCCATCTCGTATTTCGACCAAAAAATTCCTCCCGCACTCATTTTCATTTTTCCTCTCCTTCCCTTCTCGAGATTTCGTTTTCCCTCCTTCCCTTCTCTCTAGAGCTTCCTCCAGCCCTCTTTTCGAGCATTCTCCACTCTCAAACCTATGCTTATTTTCTTCCAGCCCTCTTCTCGAGCTTCCTCCAGCAAATTTCAGGTCAACTTCTTATATAATTTATTCTCCTGCACACATTTTCTTCTTCTCTAATTTTCCAACTCTCCCGCACTCAATTTCTTCTTCTCTAATTTCTTTTTAATTGGGAGATCAATTTTTTGAAGATTTTCTGTGCGAGATCAATTTTCCAATTCCTCAAAGTGTTAGGGCTTTTCCAATGTTTGAAGGTTTTCTTTTCTATTTTTTTCGATTGTGATTCCAAATTCCTCAAAGTGTTACTTAAGATTTTCCTTGTTAATTTTTCTATTAGTTTGTTAGGGTTTTGTAAAATTTTACATTTTGGATATTGATTGTTAAATATTTATTGGAGGACAAGGAGGTGTTCGAAACACCAAGGTTGCAGTCACCCGATCTCGTTGTCGAGGAAGAGGAGCAAAATAGCGAGTCCGAGGCCGCGGGACGAGGTACGCTAGGAGGAGGTCACTGTCGAATATGTCAAATTGGTTACTGGTAAAAGATTTTATTGGATATAGGTGTTATATGAACTTAATGCATGGTGAATGAGGTCAATTGGTAAGGGTAGGTATTTGTTAGTTTATTTGATTTACGATGAATGGAGATGATGAGATGAATTATAAAAATATTGAGCATGAAGGATAATTTGATTACTTGCCAACAATTTTGCTATGTTTTTTCGGTGTCTAGGTAAATCTTTCATACAGAGAAATTGATTGTGTTACTTTCTTTTTTTATAATAAAGGAATTTACTGTTAAACCAAGTGGTATGGTATATAATGACATTTTACCATGGATAAGTAACATTCCCGTATTTAAGCAGCAGTTTAGTTGATGAAGAAAAGGTTTTCGAAACCGTTCATTTTATAGAATAAATACCTATCTAACCTGTGTGTTTAAGCACCTATTTGTTTAATGGAGTGTCGGTATTAAAGAATACTTTGTTTTCAATGCAGAAAGAAGTCAGTCGAAAGCAATTGGTTGTACTAAAATCGGTTTAAAATGTCTAATGAACACAAGCTTGATGCATCTCAGCTTGCTAGCCTTGTTATTGATCAAGAAATTGTCAAGATGGAAAAGGAGATGTCAATGCTTGAGAGGAAGTTTCAAGAGAACAACAAAAATATTTAGGATGTTAAATCCTTGAGGAACTCATAACCTCAAGCTAACTACCCCGGTCTGCTTCCATTAGAGCTTCATTTGGTACATGTTCCTAATTGCTTAAACAAACTCATACTGGAAAGCATTCTTATTCCTTTTTTATACTATAACTGAGGCATTTATAATGGTCATAATATACCCCTTTTTATGCTTAACTCGGGGAGATAGAAAGAAGTGGTATAGGACTCGCACGAGGAAGTGTTCATGGACAAGCAAGCGGAAGGCTTGGGTTTGAAGTTGTCTATCAAGACTGTTGAACAAAGTTTTAAGTTTATTTGTGACATGGTATTTACTAGGGAATAGTTTCACAGGACAGGTGGCAACTGTTGGCAAGAGTTGCTATCGGCCTCCAACTTTTATCCTTTAGATTAGGAGACGTGGCTTCAGGCAAGAATCTCTATCAGTTTGCTGACACTGCTTTGCAATATGATCCATATTATAACTCATTATGCCATACCCAACCTAAAACCATAGCCTACAGAAAACTTGAGCCAGTTAGCCATAGTAATTTCAATATTTCTTTCGTTTACTTTTATGTTCCTTGTTGATGCTAACTGCCATAAAATTTCTTAAGCATGTCCTTTTGGAATGTACAAACATCCCAAACCATTATAAATGCATTATACATCAACTCTCTTACTGCATTATACAACAAGAAGAATGGATCTTCTATAAATAAGAGAAGAGGCACCAACTAGACTTGTGTATTGGAACATTTTCAGCAGCTTCCTTGAAGCTGTCCTCCTAAATTTAATTTGTAAGAGAATAATGTCACATAAACAATGGAGAAATTTGCCACACTTTCCAAAATATACCTTCTTGGTGCCCTAATAATCTTACAGACAATGTTGATAGTGTTGAAAGAAAGAAAGACAGAGGGATGGGCATAATCTAAGGGTGCTTTGTTAATCTCCACTAAGAAAATGTGGCATTAGCATTGATGGTAAACCACTTTGGAGGGGAGGATATAGACTGGAATTCCTAAAGGCAAGGGCTAATTGGGTTCTTAGGTCCTAAATTTTTTTTTACTCTACATGCAAAGGTCATTATTTGGTCGAGCAGTGAGAAAGAAATATCATTTCGGAGATTCGGTGAAGCACTCATGTCAAAAGCACAAATCAATTCTTTGTAATACAGTTTTTTTTTTCAGTCAGGCCTAACAGACCATGCAGTCCTAAAATACACTATCCTGAGGGTGTTATCTGTGGATACTTCTTCAAAGAGAGTTGATGTAACACTGAAGAAAGATACTGAAGATGCAAGTTCTTCTTCAACTCTGCAAGTTGGAGATTTCGTTCATAGACAGATTAAGAGGACAGAGGCATATGGATTATTTATCAACATTGATAATACTAGCTTGGTATATGTTTGGTATTTTGCTTTCAAGTAATTTATAGTCTTTATATATAGTCATTAAGTTGATGCACACTTATTTGTGCAGGTTGTTTGTGCCAGATCTCCGAAGTCACATATAAGCACATTGATGATGTTGAAACTAAATATAAAGCTGGTGATAGAGTTTTAGCAAAGATTCTGAAGGTTAGTAACCTTGTTATTATAATATTAGAACATTGGCATGTAGAAACTTACTTTATAATCGGTTAGGGAATGGAATTTGCTTTTGGAATTTGCTCTGGAAAATATTATGAGTTCTTCACGATCCTATAAATATGTTCTCAATACACTTATGCAGGTGTGCGTCCATTTTTGCTATTTGTTTTCCAGCATGATAAGTAATTGGTAAGCTATTACATTCCAGGGAAAACATGCTACTTAAGTTGCTGTGTAGACATTCCAGATTAAAAGACTCGCTAATGCTATGAAGGTGAGCACGCTAGACAATCTCATCACTGAACTTTTACTCTGGCTCTTAGATGAAAGAGTTCCTGTGATGGATGATGGCAGCCAATTACTTAAAGCACTAAATGTTTTGATGCTAAAGATTCTGGTTGGCATGTCTTCCTTGTCAATCCACTATATTTCCTTGTTACTTTCTATAATAATTGGTCCTTACCTGAGTAGGATAATGCCGAACGGACATCATCCTTTGTTGTGCTGATTAAGTTATTAAGGTTGTTGGACTGTTCAAGGTTGCTGGCCCCCACATCCAATGAGAACTTTGGAACAAGGAATCAGAACTTTTCAGACCTAGTTGTTAAATGCTTGATTAAATTGACAAAGGTAGTTCATCAAGTCCATTCTTGTGATGGTTTTTTTTTTCCTTTCCACAGGATTTTATGTGTTCTCTATTTCTCCAGGTTCTTCAGGTTACAATTCATGATATTGATCTTAATCGTGTTCTTCAAAGCATTCATGTTTATTTGCAAGATCTTGGAATGGAGGAGATACGGAGAAGGTGCCTAATCTTTTTGCTTCTTATCCTTTTTTGGACCTTTCTGGCTGTATTTTCTTATCATTTATTTGGTTTGCATGTGAACTATATTTAGGGCTGGAGCTGATGATAGACCATTGCACATGGTTAAAACTGTTCTTCATGAACTTGTGAAGCTTCGTGGGACAGCAATAAAGGGTCACCTATCCATGGTTCTAATAGACATGGAACCTACACCCATAATTCTTGCCTACATTGACCTTAACCTCCAGGTAATATAGAAGACATGCTCTCAGGGTCATTTTGAGGTAGCATCTCATGATTCTTTCTTTCTTTTCTTTTTCTTGCATTGGTGACACTGATTATAGGTGGAAGCAGTAGGTCCATATGAGGATCAAAATTTGTGTGTCATGACACACAGATGCAAATCAGGGTCATTTTGAGGTAGATGCAACTCAGAGTCATTTTGTGGATATATGAAATCAGTCTCAGGATATTCTGGTTCATCTGTGTGTCATGTACAAATATTTTCACATTTTTTTATTTGTTGCATATGAATATCAAAATTTGAATCTATTTATGTTTTTTTTTTGCATCATTTGTCTTTGCTTTTAAACCAATCTTCTTTTATGCCTGACATATTGATTGTGAACCAAGACTAAAATTTTCTATTGTCCCAAAATGTTCCAGTTTTTCAGAAAAAATAGTTCCAGCCTTGCTTTGCAAAATTTTGGGAATGATGAATTTGATTCATATAGTTCTGATTCTGGGGAATTTCTTGGAGACAGTCTTCCCACAACTGCAGTATTGAATGATTGCTCCTACATTAACATGAGTACTTCCCAATCTTTATATCTTATTACAGAAGTCATCGTTGGAAGTACTATTGCATGGCCGACCGAAAATGCACGCACTCAGTTGGAACTTATTAATCATTTCAAGCTTTCAGTCAAAAAACGAGAAGAATAGTTGAGAACACTTACAATTACAACATAATATATAAACACATAAGACTCAATTAGTGCACTGGTAAGGCATCACTTTTCCTATCCCAATAATTTACTTTTCGTCAATTGTCTGGATCGGCTCGAGGTGGTTTTTTCTTTACACTAATGATTTCTTCCCTATTTTTGTATAGGTTGGATGAAAGAAGAGGATGCTTTCTGAGGAGTTTTGGTTGTGGATAGGCACGAAGGGAGCTAAATGTTAGATAGTCAACATTTTGGGATATATGTAGCTGACTACACAGTTAATGTTTAATTTTTGGACATATGTTTGGTACTACTTCGTTGTTCTACATGGAAAAATTAAGGATTTTGAATGTTTGGTACTACTTGGTTGTTCTACATATATTAGACAGTGAAATTAATGAATTTACTTATGTTCGTAATTCATTCTGTGATTGATTCGCATTTAAATTTTTGAATACCTGCATTTTGTGTAACTGTGGTCTGCAATAGTATTCTGATGTGCTGTATTCTGCAAATTTTTGAATACAGAATTTTGACTCTGCAATAGCATTCTGACATGCTATTGTTGCACATATAATAGCAGGAAAGAAATGTTATAAAAAGCAGATATATATCGAAACGCTATTAACAAACAATAACATACATGAACGCAATTAAAAATAAACAGCGTTCAGGAACGCCATAACATATTTATAGCGTTAACAAATGTTATTAATGAACTATAGCATTCGTAAAAGTTATGTAAACTATATAACGTTTGTAAGTGCTATAACTTGTCTATAACGTTCATGAACGCTACAATATATTAATAGCGTTCATGAATGCTATTAAAGTTCTATAGCGTTCCTAATTGCTATAACTATCATATAGCGTTTCAAAATGCTATACATTGTCTATAGCGTCAATGAACGCTATAATCCATGAATAGCGTTCGTGAACGCTATAACTTTATAGCGTTCTTGTACATGGGATTATTATAGCGGGGGCATATATAGCGGGCGGAATATGCTATAATATGCATTCGACAGCGTTCAGCGCACGCTATCATATCCCATATCTGTTGTAGTGAGATCTAACTTGCTATCCCAAGGATCAGTATTTAACATGGTGGGGTTTGCAGTTCATTTATGTGACAATATGTAAAGTTCGTAGAAAGTACTTGCCTCTAGCAGAGCAAAGCAAAACAAGCTGCGATAAAAGTGCTATGGATGTCCGGTAACTCGTCACTGTAGAATAAATACAATAACTTAGTTTTTACACTAAGCTAAGACACTATGACACTAATTGGTGCGACACGACTTGTGACTGGGCACCTAGCCAAAATGATGACTTTGGCATAGGAGACCAATGTGGGGTGACACACTATTTTAACTAACTTTCTAGGGTCTTTACACTAGTGAGGGGTGGGGTTCAACACGGCTAAAACTCAAAATAACACAAAAAGCTACAAGTCGTAATTAATCAATAAATAAATCCAATGACCATTGTGTTCTAACAATTTTTGAGATAGACAAAAAGCATGGTTTTTCTTAAAGTAAAGTACCAAAGTGTTCCTTGTTAATCATAAAAATTTATTATAATTTTTCTGGAATTTATTAACCAGTACAAATATTTTATAAAAATCAGTTTTCCTAAGTATACAGAAAATGAGTTTTGGTTTCATATGCCAAACTAGTGGCAAAACAGTAAATTAAATACTACAAAAATTATACTAAATTAGCTAACTTAACATAGTATCTAAAAACTATTTTTCCATAATTTTAGCAGTACTTTAAGTATTTTTAGAAAATCAAAAACAGCATTGCACACAATAATTAATTATCTGCGTATTTTGTCCATGTATATAATTTGAACCAAAGTTCAAATACAGGACCCAAGGCCATGAATCAAGTCCAATATGACCTGTACAGGTCTTGAATGTGTGAAAACACATTTGGGCCCAAACGCGAGCGCGCTGGCCAGTGACGGGTGGGGGGTTTTATTACTGAGCGCTGGCCAGTGGGCCAGTTGGTCCGCTGTGTTAGGAATAGGATTAGGTTAGTTTTATTTAGGAATTAAGTGATTAAATAAATAAATAAAAAATAAAACACAGTCCTGTGTCCTGACTGTTAGGGACACAGGTGTCTTGTATCCTTGCTTAGCACGATACGTACGACACGAGTTTTACGTGTCCTCGTCTACGTTCGTGTTCGCCAGGACACGGCGAACACTTCCGACCCAACATGAGACACGCACGACATAAAGGAATGCTGCCACTCACGTGTCCGGTCGATGGGAGGATTTTCGAGAGCTCTGGACGGCGACGGAGACGTCGGGACGGCGGCGCTTCAGTGGCGCTGCGGTCGTCTCGTCGTGGTGAAGCGGATGGCGGTGGTGGCGACCGTCGACGATGAGTGGTGAGGCGGTGGTGGTGTGTCGCCGGAGCTAGGGCTTCGGCTAGGGTTTTCGGGGAAGGATAGTGCGGTGGTCGGTCGTGGGGGTGTTTAGGTCTAGGGTTTTGGTCTGGGGGTCGAAGGGGGGTTTAAATAGGGTGTTCGAGGCGGTCGGGGCAGCCGGGAATGGCGGGGGCAGGGCGGCGTGGCGGTCGGGGCAGCCGGGGGTCAACGGGAGTGGGTGAGGAGAGAGAGAGTGTGTTCGTGGTGGGGGGGTCGGGTAGATTAGCAGTTAGGTCCCCTAGGTTTAGGATTTTACATAATAGGTTTTTCCAGAACTAAATGTAATTTAGGATTTGCATTCCTTAACTAAAACAATTAATTTATTGCAAACTGACTATAAAACAATTCAAAAAATTACAAACAGATATTAAAATAATTTAGAAAAATTGCAAATCAATATTTTTGTATTTAAAAACTCATTTAAAATTATTTAAAAATTCTAGAAAAATTCCTAAAAATTCCTAATAATTATTTAAGGCTATAAATGACATAAAAATTTAATTAACACTAATTAAAAATGAATTTGAAAATCAGGGACTTACAGCAGGTAAAAGAATTTCTGAAGCTGCGACAGAAGTTGGAAGACGAGGCGATGCCCCTCACTGACAAGTTTGTTGTTGGAGGGATTGTCTCAAAGCTCCCCGCTTGATGGAGTAAGTTCTATGCAAATATGCATAGGAAGAAGCTTGAGATCGGTCTTGAAGATCTCTTATAGGAAAGCTATGTTGAGGACCAGATGCGGGCTCAACTGAAGGTGGATGCACTGTCCAAGCAATTGGCTAACGCCAATCTGGTTCATACCAAGGAACCAAGGGAAAAGCAGGCGGCTTCCCACAGTAAGAAGAAGGACCCTAACAATCTGAACGTGAAGGGGACTTCCTTCAAGCGAAAGAAGGCAAAGTCTCAGATGCCTTGTTTCAAGTGTGGCAAGAAGGGCCACTTCAAAAGTGAATGCAAAGCAAAGACCAAGCAATCAGAGCAAGGAGAGCCTAGTAAGGTATCTATGATCACTGACGTTGTTGCTATAATTGTGCAGGTTGATGCGGTAGGGACTGACTCTGACTGGTGGGTAGAAACTGGAGCCTCCTGCCATGTCTGTTCCAGTAAGGAGTGGTTCACCATCTACACAACTACTTCTGAAGTGGTTATAATGGCGAACCAGGCACAAGCTGAAGTGCTCAGGATCGGGACGGTGGTGTTGAAGCTGACTTCGGGGAAGTCTCTGACGCTTCAAAGCGTGAAGCACGTACCTGCTATCGCCAAGAACCAGATCTCGGGAGGCCTACTCTGCAACGCAGGCCTCAGGATGGACATCAATGCTGGCCATATGGTGATGTCTATCAAAGAAAAATATTTCGGAAAAACTTTTTATACCGAATAAATGTTCAAAATTTAGCTTGTAAATCAGTCCAATGTAATTAATGTGATTAATAAAATCACTCCTTCTGCTTATACTCTTGAGTTGTGGCATAATAGGCTAGGACATGTTTATTGTAAACGAATAAACAGAATGTCTAGTCTCGAACTTATCTCCAAGTGTGGGGGTAAGGTAAAGAAATGTGAAGTTTGTGCTCAAACAAAGATCACAAGGAAACCCTTTCCTCGGGTTAATCGAAGTACAGATCTTCTGGAGTTAGTACACTCCGATATCTGTGACTTCAAACAGTTCTCTACAAAGGTCGGGATGAAGTATTTTATAACCTTCATCGATGACTTCTCAAAGTATGCGTTCGTCTACTTGCTGAAGGCTAAAGATGAAGCATTCGAGAAGTTCAAGGAGTTCAGAGCCGAAGCTGAGCGGCAGACTGGACAACAACTCAAAAAAATAAGAAGTGATCGAGATGGGGAGTACAGGTTTCATGAATTCGCATCGTTCTGCAAAGAACATGGAATTGTCAATGAGACTACGGCTCCGTACTCTCCTCAATCAAACGGAGTAGCGGAGAGGAAGAACAGAACGTTAACAGAAATGATTAACTCAATGTTGTTGACTGCTGGCCTTCCTAAGTGCTACTGGGGAGAAGCTATATTGACGGCCACTTTTATTCTAAATAGAGTACCTCATGCAACTTCAGACGTTACTCCTCATGAACTCTGGTTTAAGGTCAGACCTAACTTGAATGTCATTCGAGTGTGGGGGTGTCTGGCATATGTCAAGCTTCCAGATCTGAAGATTCAGAAGCTTGGGACAAGGACTACTAAGACGATCTTCTTGGGGTATGTCGAGAAGAGTGATGCTCGGAGATTTCTTGATATTGAGTCAAATCATATCATTGAATCTCGCGACGCAGAATATTTTGAAGATAAATTTGCAAGGCACAAGAATATTGTTCTTGCGGATGTTCCGGAGAATAATGAGGGTGCGCAGGTCTTCAATGAAGATGTGGTCCAAGAAGATGTTGAAACAACAGTTGAACCAGATCTCGCTGAGCCGTCAACTAAGCGAGTGAGGAGGCCAAAAGACTTCGGAAGTGACTTTGTCACCTATCATGTGGAAGCAGATCCGCTTACCTATGATGAGGCGATGAAGACCAGAGACGCAGTTTTCTGGAGGGAGACGATTGACAATAAAATTGAATCTATCACCTCCAATAACACTTGGGTGTTGGTTGATCTTTCTAAAGGAGCAAAATCCATCGGATACAAATGGATCTTCAAGAAGAAGATGAAAGCAGACGGAACTATTGACAAGTTCAAGACTAAGCTAGTAGCCAAGGGGTTTTCTCAGAAGCAGGGAATCGACTACTTTGACACGTATGCCCCAGTAGCCCGGATGACTACCATCAAAATGTTGATTACTCTCGCAGCGACATAAGATGGTGATACATCAGATGGATGTGAAAACGGCTTTCCTAAATGGCGAGCTGACCGAAGAGATATACATGCAACAGCCAGAGAGATATGTCGTCAAGGGTCTTGAAGACAAAGTCTGCAAGTTGGTGAAATCTTTGTACGGTCTTAAACAGGCTCCCAAGATGTGGCATGAGAAATTTGACAAAGTTATAAGGTCAAATGGCTACATAGTCAGCGAGACGGACAAGTGTGTTTACACGAAGTTCGCTGATGGAAGAGGTGCGATCGTTTGTCTGTACGTGGACGACATGCTTATCCTAGGTACGGATATGAGCTGTGTCACAGAGACAAAGAAATTCATCTCGAGCAAGTTCAGTATGAAGGACTTGGGGGAAGCTGATGTGATCTTAGGGATCAAGATCATCCGGACAGATACTGGACTAGCGCTGTCACAGTCTCATTATATTGAGAAAATGATCACTCGTTATGGGTATCGAGATCTTCCAGGGATCGATACGCCGTACAGGTGTGATCTGAAGCTGAAACCTAATTCAGGGAAAAGTGTCAGACAGCTGGAGTATGCAAGCGTAATCGGGAGTTTGATGTATGCTACTACTGCCACAAGGCCTGACATAGCTTTTGTCGTGGAAATGCTGAGTCATTTCATGAGCAACCCAGGTGTTGAATACTGGAAAGCTGTGAAACGGGTTATGAGATATCTCAAGAAGACTCAGACATATGTACTGTACTACAGCGGAGATCTGCAGGTAGTGGAAGGCTTCAGTGATGCCAGCTGGTATTCAGAGGAGGAGAGCGAGAGGTCCACAGGTGGATTCATTTTCATAATAGGTAGAGCTACTATATCATGGAAGTCGAACAAGCAGACTATGCTCTCGCGGTCATCCATGGAATCTGAGTTCTTTGTACTTGATACCGTAGCCGAGGAAGCAGAATGGTTCGGGAGTTCATGTATGATCTTCTAGTGGTTGGGGCACAAATACCGGCGATACCGATATACTGCGACAACCAGACGACTGCGGCGGTGGCATCAAATGACCTCTTCAACGGGAAGAAGAGGACTGTGCGGTTGAAGCACAGGGCAGTACACGATCTTATCAAGAGAGGTATTATTGCAGTGATTGATGTTCGAAGTCAGGAGAACCTGACGGATCCGTTCACCAAGGGCCTCAAGCGCCAGCTGGTCGATGACTCAGCATGTAAAATAGGCTTAAAGGCATTCTGATATTTGTTATTGTATTCCTACCATAAAGTTTTATGCTATTAGTTCAAAGATTTATCTACTAGGCATCTAGCTTTTGGTTCAAGGGAGGACCATTAACTGGAAGAATATCAGGAACGGTGGGTACATGTTCTATTGGGCATGGAGAGGTTACGGACCTACAACCACTATTGTCTACTGTTGTTTTCTGCAGAAAACGGTTCATATGGGAAGATAGGCTTAATTGCCTTAATGAGTTCTCAGGCAGAGTGAATGCCTGGTGTGCTTTACAGGAAGCACGGTAGAGCAGCACTACAATGAGTGAAACTCCATGCTACAGTGGGGTGACTCCACAATGAGGTTCCTATATGTGGGGTGCTGCCCAGGAATAGGATAAAGCCTCAACTTTGCAGGCCAAGTCACAGCGACGTAGCACCACAAATAGGCAGTTAGCCTAATGTTGTATGTTAAAATAAAGAGGGGTATAGTCAGCACTAAAAAGAGGAGGAGTTCCTCATGTTACAGTGGTACGACACCACGATGAGGTACCCGGTTAGGGATAAAAGCCTCGGCCTTGCAAGCCATGTCGTTGCGGCGTAACACCGCAAGGGAGCCTAAGGCTTCATACTGGGTAGTTTGGCACTACAAAGAGGCGGTTGCCTCATGCTACAGTAGTATGACACTACGATGAGGTTCCCGGTACGGGGTAAGGCCTCGGCTTTAAGCCATGTCATAGCAGCGTAGCACCGCAAGGGAAGCGCAAAGCGCTTCATGCCATGTCTCTTTATAATGAACTCACCTATAGTGTATGGACAAAGAGATATCAGGCCGTCTCTTGAGGGTAAACTTGTAGATTCCCAAAATTATACACTGAAACCAGGCTGGCACAGGGCCTTTAATGTGTAGCCAGAAGCACATGTAACTACATTATGTGAGTGGAAAGAATTTCAGCTATGATACAGAATTCAAGGCTTAGTCCATTCTTGTATTATAGTATGTTGTTTGAACCATGCGGAAAGATTCAAGTCGTCAGCGACATCTCTCCTAATACATGATGGACAGTTACTGTGGGGAATACTTATACTCATATATAGAGATATGTGGGAGATTGCTGGATTTTGGTCTTTTTCAAAATGAATTTTAGTCCCACATCGGCTAGACCAAAGGACTTGTATCTCTATATATTAGCTTTGCTAGTTTAGAGATGCACATGTGGTGTGGAGGTGCGCATGGGTGTGCCATGTGGGGTTATTTTTCTAATGAAAAAAATGCTAAATTAACAATTGAAAGCATTCATGCTTTTTGCTCTTGGAAAATTTATTTTCATAGGAGCTAAGCCCCGTAGGGGCTTAGCGACTCGGACTCGGACTCGGACTCATGGGCTCATGAGGCGTAATGTGCCGTTTTGTTGGCGCACTTTGCACTTAGCACGTCAGCATCGTCGCTAGGCAAATAGTGCGCTTTAGTTGTGCTCGTTGTGCGAGCCACTTGCGCTGCCACGTTGTGCAAGCCTAGTTGCGCTGCCCAGGTGCGCGCCCAGGTTGCGCTTGGTTGCGCGGGTGCGCTGGGTTACGCGGGTTGCGCGGGTTGCTCGGGTTGCGCGGGTGCGCTGGTTGCGCTGCGTGCGCCGCGTGCGCAATGCGTGCACTGCGCGCAGTATGCGCAGCTCAGTGCGCGGTCTGTCTCGCAGAGTGCAAGGAGCGCAGGGTGCGCACAGTTGGCGCAACTTACAACAGAACGTGCGTTTGCACGTTCTGGGTGGTTGCTACATGTTCGGGATGGTTTTTACCATGACCCTAACTTTGTGGCAACCGAGCAGTTGCTGCAGGGCCTATATAAGACATCCTCTCTCTCACAAGGCTATAGATATACAAGTAATAGAAGCCACCACAGAAAGTTTACGAAGTATTTTTTAACACAAGTAAACAGAGAATTCAGAAGTGTTCTTTAACACAGTTCTGATCGAATTTGCTTGCGAATTCCAGCAGCCTTCGAGAGAGAGGAAAGGCGCCGCACCAGCATTGCTTTTGCACGGGAGTTCGTGTCCATCCGAGGAGTCAGAAAAGCAGGAGTGTTCCAAGTTCTCCGACGAACTTGCTGGTTCCTGGAAGCTGTTCGTGTAGGGCGAATAAAGCTTTGAGCAACGGTGATTATTCACCCCAGCAGGAGTTTTTCCATCTTTCACCAGTCACCTTCTTCATTGCTGCCAGTAATTCTAATTGTATCTTCTTTTTAGAAGTACTACGATCGATTGCTGTTGATTACGAAATCTTTTTAGATTCTCGTAATTCAGAATCACCTTCCTTGAAGTGTTGATTTGAAACATTGTTTTTACAATCGTTTCATATTCTCAGTTTTTCATCAAAAAAATTGTGCCCTGGCACTGACACGTTTTACAAATTTGTCAAACTTTGTTCTTTTTACACGATATTACAAAATATCTTGCTTCTGATTGAATTTTCTGTTATAAAATTTTTGGAAAGTAAGTCATTCTTAAACATATTATGGGGAATATAGCTATTTCAATTTTATTTTATTTTAAATTTTGCAAGGGCTGGGAGTATTGTGGAATAAAGAGAGATTTTGCATGTAAAAAGAAGAAAAAAAACATTGTTGTATTAATGATAGTCATTAAATATACAAAAAAATTCATATAGGGTAGAGATTTTTAACTTAATTACAAAAAAGAGAAGAAGTTTAGGTGAATTGCATATAGGGTAACGGAGCGCCAAAAGAGTTGGCGTGCGGTCCCCTACTGCCAGGGACAGACAGGACGCGCCGGCGCGTGAGGACGGACTTGTAACGGGGCTGGGACGTGCCACCAGCCATGGCGCGCGGGGCTGGGATGCGTCACCAGCGATGGCGCGCGGCGCTTTTGACTACCCACATGGAAAATTCGTTCCAGAGAACATAAAATAGCATCAAACAGTCGTAAAAATAAATTTTAAAAAGAATGATGGAAGAAAATCGCACCTGAGATCTTTGGGGTGGAGATTGATGGAACTATGTGATGTTATGATAATTTCTTTCCCTCTCTCTGCTATTTATATAGAGATTTATTCTTTGGTAAGAGAATCAACGCACGGAATATGCTTCCAAGAGACCTTCACCAGGGGAAATACTCTCTCTCTCTCTATCTCTCTCTTTTGCTTCACCGCTTGCTTTGCTTGGCTTTATGTTGAGATTTCCATGGGGGTATTTTCGGAATAAAACACGCAACCGCTCTGGGCTCGCCTCATGGTGTTATCTGGGCCGGTCTAGCCCGGGCCCGCCCGTGGACCGGACCGGCCCGCCCCCATAATAGCCCGGACCGGCCCGCTGTTGGCCCGAACCGGCCCGGCCCCCCCTCCCATCCCGTTCGGGTCGGGCCCCCCCTCCAGCCCGAGCCCGGCCCGGCCCGTTCTTTTTTTTTTTTATAAATAAGGAGGCCCAGCCCGCTAAGGCCCAGTTGGACCGGCCCGGCCCGGCCCGGTCCGCTGGGACCGGTCCAGCTCCAGCCGACCGTTGGAGGTATTTTTTTTTCACTCATTTGACCGTTGGGGGGGGTTTCTTTTACCAAAATACCCCTCCCATATAGCCGTTATTAAAACGTTGGGAGGGGTATTTTGGTCATTTTGGGCCTAAAATTACCAAAATAACCCCAAAAAATCCTATAAATAGCCCAAAAATTCTATTTTTCAAACACAACTCATTCCTCACAAATTCTCTACATTTCTCTACGGTGCTCTGGTGCTCTACTGCTTTTCTTCCCCGGTGCTCTGGTGTTCTACGACTTTTCCTCCCCGGTGCTCTACGGCTTCCCGATCTCCCTCCCAACTCCATTCCGGCTCTACGGCTTCCCGATCTTCCTCTCAATCCCTTACTTTCTTCTAGCGTAGTTTACTTTATTTTATTTTATATATGGCTGGTGAAGGTTCAAATCATCCTGATCTTGCTGGACAGACTTTCTAATATTTTAATAATTTTTTTGACGGTACTGAAATTCCACCTGAGCAAGTAGCCACTAATCCGATTCTGGAGGGGTGCCAACCATCTCCTCCGGAAGTAGCTAGTACAACCCAACGTCCTGAAAAGAAAAAAAGGTCTAAGTATTGGGATTATTTTACTTTGATTTTTGAAACTAATCCTGATGGTTCGCTTGTTTTAGATGCCAAGGGTGAACCGAAACCGTACAAGGCGCAATGCAAGAAATGTTGCAACCAGTACGCATGGAAGAAGGGCGGTGGCACCGGGACTATATCCAGACACTACGACACTTGCTACGGGAAGGACACACTTCAAGCGTCCCAAACCCAAATAAGCTTCGGCGCCACCGGTTCTTCAATTGGTAACTTTACTTATTCAGCTGCTAGGCATAAAACCGAATTAACTAAACATATTATTCGTGACGAACTTCCTTTCACGACGGGTGAAAGCGAATCTTTACGAGATTATGTATCACTTTCTCTAAACCCCTCCTTTACTAAAGTGAGTAGGCAACAAGCTCGAAAGGAGGCCATTCGTCTCTTTAACGAGCAGAAAGCCGCTTTGAAAGCGGATTTTGAAAATATTAGTAAGTTAGCTATTACTTCTGATATTTGGACTACTAAATGGAGTTATGCTTATATTTGTATTACTGTACACTATATAGATGCACAATGGATGTTGCAAAAACGCATCATCTGTCTTAAACTTATAGAATGTCCACACACGGGCGCTGTAATTTCAAGTGAGATTTCAAGACACGTGCGTGAATATGATATTCACGCTAAAAATTTTTCTGTCTCTTTGGACAATGCATCAAACAACAATGCTGCTATGTCTTCTTTGTCAGTAATTTTTAAGCCTATTTTAGAAGGTAGACTTATGCATGTTAGGTGTGCTTGCCATATAATTAACTTAGTTGTTAAAGAATGTTTAAAATTTTTTGAACCCCATTTAGACACTCTGCGACAATGCTTGCTCCACCTAAACTCGTCTCCAAGTAGACAACAAAGTTTTGCATGCACTTGCGCACATTTTGGTATGACTTTTAGAAGATTTGTGAAGGATATACCAACTAGGTGGAACTCCACCTACTTGATGTTGAAATCTGCAATTCCTTTTAAGAGTGCTATTACATATTATTGTACTTCGGATGCCACCTTTGACTATCAGGTTACTAATGATGATTGGGTAGCAGCTGAAAGTGTTTGTGAATTTTTAGAAGTTTTTTACAATGCTACATTAACTCTTTCTGGTGTTTATTATCCCACATCTTGCTTAGCTTTACGTGAACTTTGTAACATGTCTTATTTATTTTCTAAATATAGAGATTATCCAAATTTTGAAATTGCGGTGAGAAATATGGAAGCCAAATTCAGGAAATATTGGGGTGAAGTACCTCTTTTATATTGTTTGGCTTCGATATTTGATCCTACAATCAAATTGGATGGCGTAGAGGTTTTATTAGAAGGATATGGAGAATATATGGGTATAGACGTTACTGACATGAAGGCAGAAGTTAAAGTGGCTTTGGACAGGTTAGTTATACTGTACGAAGAAGGAGCAACGTCGACCCGACCAACTCAGGGGGGGCTAGTAGTAGCTCCGGCTTGGCGTCTAAGCTATCAGCAGCCGGTCGCATACTACAAAGGAAGAAACAAAAGCAATCTTCCCAACCTACTCAAGAGTTGTCTGCTTACCTTAACTCTTATCAAGACGAAGATGAGACTCCAGATCACTTTGCCGTTTTAGAATGGTGGAAGAGACACGACAAGAGATTTCCTGTGCTTTCTAACATAGCACGTGATCTACTGATGGTTCCGGTGTCGACGGTAGCATCGGAGTCATGTTTTAGTGCAAGTTCGAGGATGTTGAGCGATAGGAGGAGCCGCTTGAAGCCCGATATTTTGGAAGCAATCGTGTGCGTACAAGATTGGATGGCTGCCGATAAAAGAACACAAAACCAGAAAGATGAAGAAGATCATGACATCCACGAGCTGGATTTGGAATCGCTTTCATTGCATGAAGGCGAACAACAATGAGGCTACGGTGCAAGGTATTAGGTATGTACATTTAAACTTATACATTTCAATTTTAAATTTTAACTTATACTTTCAAAAACTATTTTTTTTTTACTTATACTATTCAAAATTTTAATTTTAACTTATACTATTCAAATTTTTTAACTTATACTTTCAAAAACTATTTTTTACTTTAAAAAAATAAAATATTTTTTAACTCCGCCTATGCCAAACAAGCATTTGCCGGTCCCAAGCCCGGATAAAGGAAGAGGGAGAAATATTTTTTTAAAATTTTTATAAATTTTTATAAATATTTGTAATATTTGTATAAACATTTTTGTATAAACATTTGTATATATTTGTATAAACATTTGTATTACAAACTATTACTAAATTATAAACATTTTTGTATTACTAAATTATAAACATTTATATACATATTTTGTATAAACATTTTATAAACATTTGTATTAAAAAGAAAACATTTTATAAACATTTTATAAACATATTTTGTATAAATATTTTATAAACATTTTATAAACATTTGTATAAACATAAAATTATAAACATTTTATAAATATTTTGTATAAACATTTTATAAACATTTAAGATACAAATTTTTAAAATTGAAATACAAAAGAAAATGATTAAAAAACCAAATTAAAAAAAAAAAACTGTAAAAAAAAAAAAAAAAATTCAAAAACCGGGCCGGTCCGGTTAACCCGGCCCGAACCGGCCCGAACCGCCCAAGCCCGGACCGGCCCGACCCTATTTCTGTCCGGTCCACTGGGCCGGGCTGGGCCCATCGTAGCAAAATCGGGCCGAGCTTAGCCCGGACCGCAAAACACAGTGGGCCGGTCCTGGACCGGCCCGAACCCGGTCAGGCCCGCAGCCTTTGGACCGTGGGCCGGACCGGACCGGCCCGAAAACACCACGAGGCTCGCCACAAGCTCCGGATTTCTTCAGGTCCTTGGAAATGCTGCCGAGCGCCATCCATGGTGGCGTGTCCCACCCATGTGCGCCATAGGCTATGGTGCGTACGTCCAGCATGTCGCTCTCACGCGCCACCGCTGGTGGCGCGTCCTGTCTTTCCCTGGCAGTAGGGGACTGCACACCAATTCTTTTGGCGCTCCGTTACCCCATATGTAATTCGCCTAAACTTTTCCGTTTTTTTTAATTAATTAAACATCTCTACCATATATGAAAATTTCTGTTAAATATAAGTTTAGGCCTAGTTTGGTTTGAGGAATGGAAAGGAAAGGAAATCAAATACTTCGTATTTCATTTCTTTTGAAAAATTATAATTTGCATCCATTTTCTTTTCAAGTGTTTGGAAATGTTAAGAAAATTGAAAGGGAAAGTGAACACTTAAATGTGAAAAAATGAATCCTTATATGGATGGATGGAATCACTTTTTCTTCCTAATTATCTTTCCATTGGAATTCACTTTTCTTTCCTCCTCAATTACTTTGGCACCCAAAAATTAATGAGTTTTCTTTCCTAACCCCATGATTCTACAAACCAAACTAGGCCTTATAAATAAAGTCAACTTAGTCAAGATATGTTAGTAATTTGAATATTTAGAAGGATGTCATTATTGGCACTCCTAAAATATTATTCTGCACTCCTCTTTAATTTTTTTAATATTCAGATTTTAAATTTGTTCCTGTATTAACACTATTGGCACTCCTAAAATTTTATTCTGCACTCCTCCCTCCATGCATGCACAAATTAATATCATATTTAATGTATGGATATATTAGAAATTAGAATGATACAAAATTAAAGAGGAGTACATAATGATATTTTTGGAGTGTCAATAATAGCACCCATTAGCATTCTAACTTCTACTTATTTATATAAACTAAAAACAAAATTTTGAATGTTAATTATAGATAAGCTAATCTTTTAATTTTAGGATCAAGATTAAAGTGGTCCAAAAAGTATCTTGCAAAAAAATGTTTACTTTAAAAGTTCAAGTTCGGATGAAACTATATTTTTTATAAATCTTAGTTTTAATTGTAACTTGATACCGTCAGCGATTCCTATTTTTCAACCTTATATCCTAAACTTTTTCACTCGACAACTTAATACCATCATCTATTTAATATTTTTAAATTGATACCCAAAATATAAAAAGAATATAAAATTATTCCTCTCATTCACTTCCCAACCCCTCTCCCCCCTCCTCACTGTCGGCTCACCACTCCCAGCCCCCTCCAGCCACCCTCGACACCCCCCCCCCTGGCCCCGCCGTCGTCCCCGCTCCCCCTCCCCACCCTGGGGTGCACCCCCCCCCCCCCCCCCCTTCGGGCGCGCGCAATGGCTGGAGGGAGAGGGAGGGAACGGGTGATTGGAGAGGGGCGGGGTGGGGCGGGCGGTGGCGGGAAAGTGGCCGTGGGGGTCGGGAGGGGGCACGCGGGGTGGGGGGTGGTGGAGGTGAGGGGGGCAACGAGGGTGGGGGAATGGATGGGAGAGTTGTAGTTTTAAGTTTAGATGAAGGATATTCTTGTCCAAAAAAAATTTAGGTTATCAAGTTGTTACAAAAAAAAAAAAAAATAGAATATAAAATTAAAAAATATGAATAGTTAAAAGTATCAAGTTATAGTTAAGTTTAAATCTTATTAACCTATAATTATAGGTGGTACCGTGGTAGAATGTCTTACAAAACTGTAGGACCGGCGACCACAAAGTTACGGATGGTAGGACAGACCAGATTACCAATTGAGTGCAAGCATTTGGGACCACAATCTGGGTTGGTATGGTTTCCATTGGGATTCTCTCTTAACTTATGTTATGGTTAACTATCTTAATTAGTTTCAAAGCAAATGCTTAATTAGATTATGACAACCGGACTATTGAGTGAGGAGTGTTGTCTCTATCAAGACCCAATATTTAGCACAAAGAACACGTGCTAAAAATATAAAGTCCAACTTGTTTGAGTTCTTTCAAGCTATTCATGCAAACAATAATAATAATGCCAAGTAGGTATCTTTATTTATTTTTTCCTACTTAACTCATGAGCTAGTTTTTTAGAAAAATGGGTACGTTAGCAATTATTTTTTTCGAATACAGTAAATATTATTGATAGATCCTTAAAATTTCATAACTATAATTCTGCCCTTAGTACAAAATGAATTTGTTTGCACATTTGTTTTAAAAATCAGATGGAATTAGACGGTTAGAATCAGTCAACTCTTGAATTTGTAGGCCATCTTTATTTGTGATTTTTATTTACCATATTTCTGTGGTAAATCTATTTTTAGAAAAGATTTCTTACACATTGATTTATTTTTCAATTCTATTTCTGATTTAGGATGAAAAAAATTTATGAAATTTTTTACATCTAGAAACTCACTCTCTACATAAGAATTTTTCACCATTATATTGAACCCACTTCAAATTAAATAATAAAATTTTCTATTCAACTCTATCAATACAAGCAACATCACATGGGATAGAAATTAAGAACAATCATGTATTGTATACACACTTATTGGGACCCTCTTCAAATTAAATAAAAAATTCATTTAATATTCTCTATTATTATATTTTCTTTTTTTTAATATTAAATAGCTTCACATATGATAATTTGAAAACCATTCTTTTAATATTTTCTAGAGTAAAATTTGGTGTTTTCTCTATTTTAATATTGGACGACTTCCTTCCATGTTAGAATTTGAATTCAAAATCACTCATTAGTGGCCTATGTGAACAGTATCTAATATCAATCAATTTAGATACTCAAATCCTAATATTCATGTTATATAGGAGACCCTAAACTAAATATAGAAAAAAAATTGAAAACTATTAGAGGTACCAAGTATAAAAGAAATTTTCTTATAATAGAATGTCAAACGTCAAATTGGATAGAAACTGAATATAAGAAATCCCAAAATATTGTCTTACAATTCAAAGAAAGACTATCGAATTCTGTAAAAAAGTTATAAAAAAAAAAAAAAAAAATTGTGATTAGTGTTTCTAAAAAAAAAAATAGAAATTTAGCAAAACAAGGTTTCTATAACATGTTCTAAAGGATGAATCCGACATGGAGAAATCTAGCGGAAATACAAAAATTGGCAATGATTAGACGGACTTATATTGAAAAGGAAACAGGCCAGACCAGGCTTCAAACAAATTTGGCTTCTTTGTCGTGGTATAGATAAACCAAATTATTATGAGCCCAAAGAAAAATTTGAACTTGTCAGAGTGAACGTTACAAAGTTGAAATGAAACATAATTTTAGATGGAACAAACAGATATTAAGAGTAAAAATTTAGGAGGAAAGGTTATACATAGTTGTTGGGTGAGTTTCTTTAACCCTTTTTTATCCAATTTTTAATCCTCCAATTTACTATGGAAATTGAATGGTTTTGTTTTTTAAAAAAAAACATAAATATTTTTTATTTGTTCTATAAAATATTATTTAACTTTCTCTATTTTTTTTTTTACTTTTTAACATAATGCACCGTACCTCATAATATGTAAATTTATTTTGACAAATTCTAATTAAAATTTAAATTTAATTTAATTTTATAAGTTCTAAGTGTTGATTTGCTCTCCCTTAACTCCTCATTTAATCCCACTTAACTCTACCTTTTTTTCCTCAATCCGGATACAAAATTATATATGAGCCTACAAAAGTATTTGAGAATCTCAGCAATTGAAGAAAGAAATTTAGAGTGGATTTAATAGAGAAACCATTCTAGAACTTGTTAATCTGCGGAGAAATTTCCACAAACAAACATGTAACTGACTCCTTCAACATGAAGGAACCAAAGACAACAACAAGCAGATCGAAACCCTAGGGTTTCGGCCTAGACCTAGCCGCCGAAGCCGTAGAGGGTCCTGCCCTGCCTCTTGAGCGCGTAGACGACATCCATGGCGGTGACGGTCTTCCTCCTGGCGTGCTCGGTGTAGGTGACGGCGTCGCGGATGACGTTCTCGAGAAAGATCTTGAGGACGCCCCTTGTCTCCTCGTAGATCAGCCCGCTGATCCTCTTGACCCCACCCCTCCTCGCGAGGCGGCGGATGGCCGGCTTCGTGATCCCCTGGATGTTGTCGCGGAGCACCTTCCGGTGACGCTTCGCCCCGCCCTTGCCCAGGCCCTTCCCTCCCTTTCCTCGCCCAGACATTGCTGCTGCTACTGCTGCTGCTGTGGATGATGATGGTACTGGTGTTGGTGGTGATTGATGGATGGAGAAGAGGATGTTTATATGAGAGAATCGGAGGGATTGGCGATCCGAGTAGAGGGGGTCGGGGGTTTAGTGGCCGTTGGATGGAGCCGGATTGGCGATCGGGATTGGAGGGGGTGGGGTGTTTGGATTGAGGATTTTGGAATGGGCGGGAGAAAGTGTGTTTCTTTTTGTTAACTCTTTTTCGGAATCTACTGTGGGGGTTTTGAATTTTCGGGTAAATTCGTTCATGGTTGGACCGTGGGTTAAGATTGAAGATATTCGGACTCGAGTTTAAATTTTGGGTAAGTTAAAATAATTAGATCCAACTAAAAATTGGATTGGGTTCGAGTCAAGGTGTGAACTGGCCAGGCAGTCCGGTTTCCGACTCGGGCTCAGCCCTGTCAACACCGGTCTGGGCCGGGCCAAGTCCGGTCAACGACTCGGAGCGGCCCGGCCCTCATTTCTATTGGGTCCGGGCTAGGTTCCAGCTCCGAACCCGCAAGCCCAGACTGGCCCGACCAGGTTTGATCGTTGGTCCGGTCCGGTCAAACCCGCTGAACCCGACCGAGCCGGCACGGTTCAGGCCGGTTTCAGCCATTTTACCATCATTTTATGGATTTTTTTGAACGTTTAAGTGTATTTTGGTCATGACAAAAAAATCCTTATAACTACTTTTTTTTAGGGTAAAATATGTCATTTTGTGTCCGAAATAAATATATAAATAGGTCGTAAATCTTCGAAGTTAATCACACCAACAATTTCTTTCCTCTTACAATATTTACAAGGAACCTAGTGTGAAGATGCTATTTTATATCATGGATAATGATCAACTACCACAGGAACCACATGATCAGCAACTGCAATCTGTACCGCAACCCGCACCGTCACCTCAACACGCACCGCAACAAGACTTTGAATCATGATCGAAAATTTGGCATCATTTTAGCGGAGTTTACAATGAACGTGCAAGTGGTGATACAGAAAGAAGATAATCCACTAAAGTTCTTGTTGACTGTTTGTATTGTAGGAAACGATTTAAATCAGACCATATCTATAGTACATGGAAGCTACACAGACACCATAATCTTGTATGAGTCATTAATTGCAGTTTATGTACTATTAATCTTCTATTAGTCATTAATTTTCAAATTATGCTAATCTTGACATTAATAACAAATTGAAAACTTTTATTTTCTAAATTTTTAGTTAATATTTTTTATAGCAAATTACTTGTACATTTTTTTACAATTCATTTAGGAATTTTATAAATTCTATTATACTAACATTAACAATAATATACTTGTACATGTTATTTTACAATTCATGTTTAATTTAGCAAATTAGTTCTACAATTCCTTTTCTAAATTTTATTAGATATATACATGTTTTTTAGTAAACCTTTTTTTTTAATTTTTTAATTTTATTTTATAAAAAAAAATTTAGATTTTTTTTAAAATTGTTTTTGTTTTTTTCTTCATTTTTTAAAAAAAAAAGTTTAGTTGGGCCGTAGGTTCGGGCTGGGTTTGGGGTTCATTGAACAAAATTCAACAGTTGATAACACTGAAATGTTTAGCGATGCAAAAAGTAAGGTGATGCTGTCACTTCCGTTTTTCGTTGTGCGTATTTTCAGTATACGTGCAAGGTTTTCTGACATTGTCAGGTGATCCGTATTTTGACTTGTCTTTCTTAGCCTTGCATTGGTTTAATCTTGACTTGGTTTAGTTTTGGTTTGGTTCACCATGGCTTGGCTTGGCTTGGTTTGGTTTGGTTTGATTTTGGGTTGGTTTGGTTTTGGGTTGGTTTGAGATGATATGGTTGGTATATAAACCAACTACTCTCTCTCTCTCTCTCCCCCATTATTATCATTTACTTCTTCATTTACTCCTCCCACCAAACCCTAGACAAGTACAACTTGCTCCATGGAGAACATGATAGATCTCCATTTTTATTTGTTCTATCTTCTTCTCTACATGATTCTAAGTATCTTTAGAATTTAGAAGTTTATGTTTTGATGGATAGATTTCTGTAGATCTAAAGTTTTAACTTTTTTCTTCTTAGTTTTGATCTCTAAAAACTTGGTATTTCCGAAAACTAGTGGTTCCATGTTGTAGAGAATTTGATTTCATGCAATTTTGACTTTTATTTCGCTTGATTTCGAGTTCGGATGAGGAAGTTACAACCACGACAAGTTTTTGGAACTTTCATGGCTGAACTTGTTGTTTGGGGACAACGATCCCCATGCGCCTAGGAGGCCATGCACCGTGAAGTCCTGGTAACGGGTTTGGCGGGGACTTGCAGCGGGGCTCGCTACTCGCGCTGAAAGGGCACCCGTCTAACAAAAGCTAGAGGAGTCCACGATGGCTCTGGGAGTCAGTAACCAATTCATATAGATGAGTCAACATGGCAGCAATCCGCATGTATGCCTTTGAATTTGAGTCGAGTATAGTGTTCACTATATCATTGAGTCAAGTCGAAAGCGTGTATGATCAGAACACGAATGTTGGGCCTAAGATTTGGCTGCAACGTAGGCGACGTGCTTCGACACGAGATGTGGCGTCGAGTCTTAAGTTGTCGGCATATAAGTTGTATAAGTTGTTTGAATCGTTGGAGTTTAAGTCAGGAAACCGCCGCAAGGCAAAGTTTGGTTGAGTGACACTAAGTTCACAAGTCTTAATTGGGTTAGTTTGTGATCAAAGTAGGAAGGACTGCAAGGCGGCAATATGGTTAAGACACACTGAGTTGCGAGGCACGGCACAAATTGTAGGAACGAAATAGTAAAGCGTAATACTCTAGAGGGGGGGTGAATAGAGTTGGCAGCGGAATAATGCTAATTAAAAAGGTTAGCAGCACAATCACAGAATATTAATCACAACTAAAATAATGTAAAGACAGAGTTAAGAGAGCAAACGCAAAGACATCGATGTATACTGGTATCCCTCTGTTGAGGACTAATCCAGTCGGTAGAACTCTTGCTACCAGTTGAATCCACTATTGGAAAAATCGCAAGTTTTCTTACGAAGTCCTTGCAACTTCTACAACGCGAGCTTTGATACGAAGAACTCGTCCAACTTCAAATGTGAAGAGGTATTCTTCAATCAAGCCTTATGATTACAATCTCTCAGAAACTTCTAGACCGTACCGCACTGGCAAATTGACTAGAGGATTGTAACTGGCTTGGGATCTAAAATTGAAAGCTCTAGAAAACTCTTTGGAAGACTGAAAGCTTTAGATAGAGAGAAGATTGAAAGTGAATGAGTGAATTGAAATGATCGAAATCCTTCTCTATTTATAGGAGTTCCAAAGGCAGACTTCTGTCAGAATTCGGGCAGAATTCGGCCAGAACTCTTTGAGCAAATCTCGGTCAAATTCGCAACTGCAGGAGGACCAAGTTCCAAAGATTCAAAATCACAACGGCCACCAACCGAACTCTGGCCGAACTCTGGCCGAACTCTGGCCGAGTTCTGTCAGGGTTAGGTTAGGGTTTTAAAAATAAGTTTTGGTGATTTTTGAAAACCTTTTTGAAAACCTTTTTGAGAGGTCGTTTAAAAAACATTTTGAACTCATTTAGGGATAGCCTATTTGCCAGTACGACTCGATGTACAACATATTCCTAGACTCAAATAAAATAAAAATTACATTGCATAGAAAATACAGACTCAAGTAGGCAAACAGATCTTCAGTCTTGAACGGAGTGGATAGTCAATCTTGCTTATGTCCAAGAATCCGAGATGTCCCAACTAGCTTTGTATATCCAGACAGAGTTTGATCAATTATTAAAATCAGGTTGACCATATGACCAATGGGCCAACAATCTCTCCCATTTTGATAATTGACAAACTATGAATGATATAACATTAAGCTTGTTCAAAAGGAATCAAAACGTGAAATTGTTCATGTCCTGTATTATCTCAAAAAAAAATGTTAGATCTTTAATTTTCTCCCCCTTTGTCACTTAGCAAAATAATTGTCACAAGAGAAGGCTCCCCCGCATTTAATGCAGAAAGCTCTCCCGCAATCAATGCATAAGTAACAAAAGTGAGAAAGCATAATAAATAAAGAGTAGAGAGATATCATCACAGGCATGCTATTGTTTCAAAAACATAAAAAATCTCAGGCATGCTATTTCACAGGCAGTTTGTAATGAAGAGACAGTATAAAGAGATAGTGCTAAAAACAAAGTGCTGAAATAAACTGAAATGTCATAACTGAAACATCATAAACATGTCCATGAAGATAAATAATACTGAAAGCAAAACAGAAAGTGCTGATAAATACTAGAAAGTACTGATAAAAAGAAATACTGATAAAAACTTAGAATGTTGGAGCATTTCCAAGTATACAATAGAATGTCACTAAAAAATCAAATCACATCTCCTCATCACTATCCTCGTCATCATCATCATCAGCAGCTCGGCCAGCATGACCGGAAGGACCAGCACCAGAAGTACCAGCGCCAGAAGGATGAGTAGGGGCGCCAGCATAGAACTCACCAACGTAGTCACGAGGTGCACGATACCAATCATAGGCATTACCTGGCTGGAAGTAGGCATGGACAGCCTCATCCTCATAGCGGTAACCCGAAAAAGCTGGATCTCGAGGGATGGAACCGGCTGAATGACCAGTCTGAGCGAAACGAAGATCAGCCAAGGAGTTTGCCATCGCCTGGTAACGGGTGACGTCGCGGAACTCACGCTCGCGAGCCATGTCCGTCAACGAGACGTGCAAAGCAGATAAGTGCTGATGTATGCCCTCAAATGTAGTGGCATACTGCTGATGTGGTGGAGGAGGTGCAGTAGGAGGAGCAGGAGGTGGAGCTGAAGCAGTCCGGCTGCGACGAGATAGCTGAAGAAACTTGGGCTCAGAGTCCTGAGTACAAGTCGATAGATCGATCTCGAATCGCTGAAAGATACGAGGGAGAATCATCGCGTAAGAGAGATTTCGATCTCTTGCACGACATCGTCCCATCATCTGAATGATAGTCTTAGGGGTGGAAAAAGGAATCCCCTTAAGAATATGGTACATGGCAGACAGCTCAAGTGAGGTCACATCATCTTTGGAAGTGGATTTGGGAAGGATAGTAGAGTAGATGATGCGATGCAATTCGTAGTTGAACAAGTTCAGGTTGTTAGCCTTGAACTTTCCAGAGCGTACTCTGTCAGGAGCACAGAGTTCCGCTTTGAAACTAGTGAGTGTCGTGCCTTCGGGAAAATCGAATTCCGTGATGTCTACTAGCGGTTCACCTTCATTGGGAATACCATGAATCTCCGCTAGGAGGGCATCATCGAACTCGATGTCGATGCCTCCAACACGTGTGCTCACGACAAAAGTGTTTACTACGAGATTGCAATAGAATAAACGAATGGCATTAGTAGCTATCGGGAAGCACAGTTTAACAAATAAGTGTAACCCTAATGCCTCAAACAAGTGACGATGATCGGGAAATACCGTCCATTTGATCGGAGCGCCGCCGCATATGGATCGGGTAAAAAAATCACCGTACCATAATAGGGCTTGGTCGAGGGTTTGAAAGAAAAACCCATCGAAAGCGCCGTCGCTCGTTTGGATCGACGAAAAGAGTGAATCCGTGTGTGGATTCGAAGATGACCCTTCCTCACTAGGAGTGGTCTTCTTTTTCCTCTTGAATGGATTAAATTTAGGTGCCATTGAAATAAAAAGCACAAATTGAAAGGTGGAGTGAGAGGGAGTTATACCTCACGAAATCAGGATATGTTGTAGAGAATGTCGATCTCCGCACGATTCCAAATTTTGGAAAGATTTCACCAAGTAGATTGGAAGGAAAAGATTGGTGAAGAACTAGGGTTTGATGGCTCGGGTCGGCTGCTGCTGCTGTTTGAAATGGTATGGAAGCAATGAAAAAGAAGAAGCTCTCGGGTTCTGGATATATACACAGATACCCTCAACCGAACTCGGGCTGAATTCGGTCAGAGCTCTGGCCGAATTCGCCTAGGGTTCTTCAAAGTTGATTTTTGCCACTTCTTTTTCATTGTCTCATTTCAAATATTTAATTCAAAGATTAGTTATTTTAGCCTTCAAATAACATAATTAATAATATTTTATGAATTAAATATCGTTACACAGCAACTGTCTCAGATTAGCTGTAGGAGTACTGTCCCAGCTGGCGGAGGTTCACAGGGGAACTCTTAAATACCGTTTCGCTTCAACTGTAGTTGTGGTGACAGACAGACTCTTTATTGGCTTGTCTCTAACACAGTTTTTGCGTTTTGAGATATAATCATAAAGCAGAATCAATTAATATTATTGACGTCCAAAATTCCTAATTCTCGACGTAAATAATTGAAACGATCTTCCGCTAGAGGTTTAGTGAAGATGTCAGCTAATTGATTTTCAGTATCTATGTACACAAGGTTTATATCTCCATTTTGATGATAATCTCTAAGAAAATGATGTCTAATCTCGATATGTTTAGTACGAGAGTGACATACTGGATTCTTAGTCAAATTAATAGTGCTCGTGTTATCACAGAAAATGGGAATATGTGTGTAAAATAAATCATAGTCTTCTAGGGTTTGTTTCATCCATAAAATCTGAGCGCAATAACGTCCTGCGGCGATGTACTCAGCCTCTGTTGTTGATAGGGCTACAGAATTTTGCTTTTTACTAAACCAAGAGACTAAAGCTTTGCCTAAGAAATGACATGTGCCACTTGTACTTTTTCTATCAACTTTGCATCCAGCAAAATTTGCATCCGAATAACCAATAAGGTCAAAGGATTTAGTTTTGGGATACCACAAGCCAACAGAAGAAGTTCCTTTAAGGTATCGAAAGATACGCTTAACTGCGGACAGATGTGATTCCTTTGGGTTAGCTTGAAAACGTGCACACAGGCAAACACTAAATATTATATCTGGACGACTAGCAGTTAAGTAAAGTAAACTACCAATCATACCTCGATACTTACGAATGTCGACTGGCTTGCCTTGTTCATCTGAATCAAGCTTTGTTGAAGTTGCCATTGGAGTGCCAATAGGTTTGACATTGTCCAGATCGAACTTCTTTAGCAGATCTTTTGTATATTTGGCTTGATTTATGAACGTCCCATTATCAGTTTGTTTGATTTACAATCCGAGAAAGAATTTCAGTTCTCCTATCATGCTCATCTCAAACTCATTCTGCATACACTTAGAAAATTCTTAACACAGAGATTCATTAGTAGATCCAAATATAATATCATCAACATAGATTTGAATTAAAAGCAGCTTGCCATTAAAAGATTTAATAAATAGTATAGTGTCAACCTTCCCTTTTGAAAAATCGTTGTCAAGTAAAAAAGAGCTTAGACGATCATACCAAGCACGAGGGGCTTGTTTTAAACCGTATAGAGCTTTCTTCAACTTGAAAACGTGATCTGGATTTTTGAAATCCGTGAAACCTGGAGGTTGTGCTACAAAAACTTCTTTTTTTATAAATCTATTTAAAAAAGCACTCTTGACATCCATTTGAAATAGTTTGAAATCATGAAAACATGCAAATGCACATAACATGCGAATGGATTCTAATCTCGCAACTGGGGCATAAGTCTCATCGTAGTCGATACCTTCTTCTTGATTGTATCCTTGAGCTACGAGTCGAGCCTTATTACGAGTCACTAAACCATTCTCATTCAGTTTGTTTCGGAATACCCAACGGGTGCCAATGACCGGATGATCAACAGGCCTGGGAACAAGTTTCCAAACTTGATTTCGTTCAAATTGGTTTAATTCCTCTTGCATAGCATCTATCCAAAAACTATCACTACATGCTTCATCAATAGTTTTGGGTTCTAGCTGTGAAATAAATGCAACACTAGAAACAATATCTCTACAGGATGTACGAGTACTTACTCCCTTGGTAATATCACCAATTACCAAATCCTTTGGATGATTAGCTGTAAACTTCAACCTTTTCGCTTCATTTTGAAGGTAGCTGGTTCCTGGATCTTCTCTAGGAGGTTCAGCTAGTGCAGAGCTTGGTTGAGAATCAGCTGGAGTTGAGCTTGGTACAGATGTATCTTCATCATTGTCATCAATCGCCATTTGATTTAATTCATCAAAGGTGACATTGATTGACTCTTCGATGATCATGGTACGTTTGTTGAAGACTCTGTATCCTTTGCTCTTTGCCGTATAACCTAAAAATATACCTTCATCGGCCTTTTCATCAAATTTTTCCAAATTGTCTTTTGTGTTAAGAATAAAACATTTACAACCAAAAATTCTAAAGTATGAAACTGAGGGAATTCTATCAAACCATAACTCAAATGGAGTCTTCTTCGATTTGGGTCGAATTAGAACTCTATTGAGAACAAAGCAAGCTGTGTTGACAGCTTCAGCCCAGAAATATTTGGGTAGACTAAACTAGTTTAACATCACTCTGGCCATTTCGGTTAGAGTTCTGTTCTTACGTTCCACAACTCCATTTTGTTGTGGAGTCCTAGGGCAAGAGAACTCGTGTATAAAATCGTGTGTGTCACAAAATTGCTCAAAATCAGCATTCTCGAATTCGCCACCATGATCGCTTCTAATGCGAGTGATCATGTAACCTTTTTCATTCTGAACTTTCTTACAAAAGGCGACAAATTCGAATAATGCATCATTCTTGCGTGTCAAGAAATATACCCACGTGTATCTAGAGAAATCATCTACAATTACGAAAGCATAAAGTTTACCTCCGAGGCTAGCAACTCTGCTAGGACCAAATAAGTCCATATGAAACAATTGTAGAGGTCTAGTAGTACATACTGCATTTACTGACTTGAAAGTGGATCTGGTAGCTTTGTTCCTTTCACATTGACTGTATATCGAATCCTTCTTGAATGTAATGTCCGGTAAACCGCGTACTAGCTTCTTTGTAGATAATCTTGATATTGTATCCATATTAGCGTGACCGAGTCTCATATGCCACAGATGACTCTCATCACTCTTGGCCATTAAGCATCTACCTGAAATGTTAGTTTCTTCTAACAAATAGAAAACATATATATTGTCTTCCCTGATACCTTCAAAGATAGTACTACCAGTTGAGCTATCAACTATAGTACATTTGTCTTTGCCAAAGTTGATGCCATAACCATGATCAGCTAGATGACTTATGCTGAGTAGGTTATGTTTCAACTCGGTAACCAGACAGACATCCTTAATTACAGGATAGGGAGACTTACCAACATCACCGATACCAATAATATACCCTTTCAAATTATTACCGAAGGAGACATAGCCTTTCTTCTTTTTCTTCGACAGTATTGCAAATAGGGTAGCGTCACCGGTCATATGCCGTGAGCAACCGCTGTCGAGGATCCATTTGCTTCTAGCATGTGAATGGTGTTCCACCTACAAAATAGTTTGCAGATGAAACCTTTGGTACCCATTTCTTGTAGGGTCCTGAATTGTTAGCTTTAGGTATCCAAGCATAAACATTTAAATCTACAAGCTTTCTCATTCTACATGCAGATGATATATGACCAATGAGGCCACAATAATGACATTGTGCATGTCGAGTATTGAAAGCTGAGTGGTGTGCATGGTTGGTAGGTTTGGTTTTTCTAGT
Source organism: Iris pallida (assembly GCA_029216955.1). Classification (NCBI taxonomy): domain Eukaryota; kingdom Viridiplantae; phylum Streptophyta; class Magnoliopsida; order Asparagales; family Iridaceae; genus Iris; species Iris pallida. The sequence goes on along the minus strand of JANAVB010002195.1, from coordinate 241,091 downwards.
ATAGAAGAAAGCATACCTATAATCTTGTTTGGGCTTAACCTTTTGGGGTAAAGGTTTGATAGGGTTAGGTCTGACAGTGTTTGGCTTGGAAATGTTCCGATTTTTCGGTAAGTGACACGTGTTAGGGTAGGAAGCAGCAGGCTCAGGCTGTTTTCCTAACCTAATTTCCAATCTTTTGGAAGTGTCATACAACTTAGTATAATCAGAAGTAAGTGATTCCATTCTGATTTGTGCACATTGAAGACTTTTCTTCTCTATAGAAAGTTCTTCCTTGAGTTGGTCAATAATTTTGTCTTTCTCTTCAGATGACTTGGTAGTCTCGTGTAATAAGAGCTTTATTGAAGAAAGATCACCAGACTCACTAACATTATTTCTAACCTCAGCTAGTAGGTCGGTAAGTCTACCTATTTCACCTTTGTACTCTTTGAGTACCTTCTTAGAGGTCTGATACTTACTACGCAGTTTTCTGTAATCAATCATCAGGTCACTGAAGGCATCTCCTAATTGCTCAAAGGTGAAGTCATCATAAGTTTCTACAGGTTCAGTAGGTACCTGATTGGTTGCCATGAAGCATACATTTGCAGCGTCCTCTGAGTGTTCGTCTTCTGAGTCGCTGGCTTCACTCTCATGCCATATGCTGGTGTTGGCATATTTTCGAGATGTTGATCTTTTTAGGTTGTCCTTTTCATACCTGTTGTTCTTCTTGCTCGATGATGAGTTGGTGGGACAGTCCTTCTTCATATGTCCTTTCTTCTTGCAGCCATAGCAGACAGCATCTTCTTGGTACCAGTTGTTGCTGTTGTTCTCTTTGACTCTTTTCTCATGTCTCATAAATCTTTTGAACTTCCTTGCTAGGAGTGCTTGATCTTCAGCGTCAGATCCACTGCTGTCTGAGTCATCTTCAGCAGCTTTTCTGTGCTGAGTCTTGAGGGCGATAGTCTTCTCCTTTGATGTAGGCTCTTCAAATCTTGTAGCTCCAGTTCATGAGTGAGTAGCTTACCCATGAGTACTTCGAGGGACATAGTTGTGAGGTCGTTCCCTTCAATGATTGCAGTAGCCTTTGGAATCCAGTTCTTGGTGAGAGCTCGCAGGAGTTTGCGAATCTTTTCATGGTTACTGTAATCTTTGCCTAGGGAGGACAAAGGATTTACAATATCCAGGAACCTCTCGAACATTTGTGTAACTGTTTCGTTGGGCTTCATTTTGAATGCCTCGTACTCATGAGTAAGTCTGCTGACTTTAGATTCCTTGACTTGAGTCGTGCCTTCATGTGTGACTTCGAGTAGCTTCCATACTTCATTAGCCATTGTGCAGATAGACACCCTGTTAAATTCAGTTCTGTCTAAAGCACAAAAGAGAGCATTAATGGCACGTGCGTCAAGACTGGCCTTTTTCTTTTCTTCCTCTGTATATCTGCTATGGGGTTTTTCAACTAAAACTCCATCAACATTTATACGAGGTGGCTTCTGATAGCCATCAAGAACAATGGACCATAAATCAAAGTCAAGAGATTTCAAGAAGAAACTCATCCGTGTTTTCCAATATGTATAATTCGTACCATCAAACAGTGGGGGTCTGTTTGTGGCCTGGCCTTCACTTGTGAATTTCACAGTTGCCATATATTGTGCTGTGATCTATATAACAGTTAATAAAAATGAATAAATAATTGTACTGCTACCTTTGCTTTACCTGTAACACCCGCTCTGATACCAATTGTAGGAACGAAATAGTAAAGCGTAATACTCTAGAGGGGGGGTGAATAGAGTTGGCAGCAGAATAATGCTAATTAAAAAGGTTAGCAGCACAATCACAGAATATTAATCACAACTAAAATAATGTAAAGACAGAGTTAAGAGAGCAAACGCAAAGACATCGATGTATACTGGTATCCCTCTGTTGAGGACTAATCCAGTCGGTAGAACTCTTGCTACCAGTTGAATCCACTATTGAAAAAACCGCAAGTTTTCTTACGAAGTCCTTGCAACTTCTACAACGCGAGCTTTGATACGAAGAACTCGTCCAACTTCAAATGTGAAGAGGTATTCTTCAATCAAGCCTTCTGATTATAATCTCTCAGAAACTTCTAGACCGTACCGCACTGGCAAATTGACTAGAGGATTGTAACTGGCTTGGGATCTGAAATTGAAAGCTCTAGAAAACTCTTTGGAAGACTGAAAGCTTTAGATAGAGAGAAGATTGAAAGTAAATGAGTGAATTGAAATGATCGAAATCCTTCTCTATTTATAGGAGTTCCAAAGGCAGACTTCTGTCAGAATTCGGGCAGAATTCGGACAGAACTCTTTGAGCAAATCTCGGTCAAATCCGCAACTGCAGGATGACCAAGTTCCAAAGATTCAAAATCACAACGGCCACCAACCAAACTCTGGCCGAACTCTGGCCGAGTTCTGTCAGGGTTAGGTTAGGGTTTTAAAAATAAGTTTTGGTGATTTTTGAAAACCTTTTTGAAAACCTTTTTGTAAACCTTTTTGAGAGGTCGTTTAAAAAATATTTTGAACTAATTTAGGGATAGCCTATTTGCCAGTACGACTCGGTGTACAACATATTCCTAGACTCAAATAAAATGAAAATTATATTGTATAGGAAATACAGACTCGAGTAGGCAAACAGATCTTCAGTCTTGAACGGAGTGGATAGCCAATCTTGCTTATGTCCAAGAATCCGAGATGTCCCAACTAGCTTTATATATCCAGACAGAGTTTGATCAATTATTAAAATCAGGTTGACCATATGACCAATGGGCCAACACAAATGATTTGTAGCACGGTCACAAGGAAATGGGGTACTATCGCGTAGTTCGCGTCTCTGATTATGTGCCGAAAGGCAAGAACGAATTGATAGGTGAATGTTGTTGGTGAAAGCACGGGATGGTCTAGAGACACAGAATAGGCCAAGGCGTCTGTCCTAAAACTGATCCTAAGGCAAGAGTAGAAAGACAATCATAAAGGAACTATGTTGAACAAAGTAAATCAAACATGTTGGTTTTGTATGGGTAAGCGAGGAGCTCATTCCACCAGTACAGTTGAGTACTGACACCCACATAGTTTTCATATACAGGTATAGGTAGAAGCTCGTGGCACGGAGCTCGCTTGGATGCGTCGAGGTACGGAGTTCCTTGACGATTCGAAGTGTGCGGCCACATGGAGTCAAGACTTATACGGGACATAATGTATGGACGTCGCCTTCTGAAGCATCCGCTGGCTCAAGACTCGTATTGAGAGATGAGAGAGAGCTGAGTGACTCAAATGTGAGATGAGTGAGCTTGAGAGACTTGTAATCTTGGTCTTGCGTCCCATTGTAACCTCTATTTCAATATCAATAAAAGAGCTTCTTTGAATAACTTGTGTTTCGTTCTAATTTTCGCTGCTATCATTCAATGTCGCTGCATGGGACTTCTGTGCGACGACCCCGTCGCAGCTACTGAAATCGGCCGTTATGGAACCCGCCTTGCACGAGCACAATCTAGTCTCGTGCGACATCACGCCTTAGCGAGGACGATCGCTCTTACGGGAGCGGGGCATGACAAATGATACCGAGTCTCGATGTGCTTGGACCGACTATGAAAGGTCTGATTCTTCACAAGGTGAATAGTGCTCTGTCTGTCGCAAAGCAAAGTATACTGCTCTTGCTTCAGCCCCATTTTTTGCAACAGCTTTTTCATCCACAGCAACTCCTTGCAAGCCTCCGTCGTCGCAATGTACTCTGCCTCTATCGTCGACAAGACAACACATTTCTGCAACCGCGACTGCCACGATGCCGCTCCTCCAGCAAACATCATCACATAGCCCGAAGTCGATCGTATCGTGTCTACATCTCCAGCCATATCAGCGTCGATATACCCAACCAGCTTCGGCTCATCAACACCAAAAGAAAGTCTTCAATCAGCAGTGCCCTGAAGGTATCGTAGAATCCACTTGACCGCACTCCAATGTACCCATCCAGCATTTGAAAGGTACCAGCTAACTGTGCCAACTGTATGAGCGATGTCTGGCCTCGTACACACCATAGCATGCATAAGGCTTTCCACAGCTGAGGCATATGGAACCCGTTCCATATCTTCTTTTTCGTCCTCGGTAGATGGACACTGCTCCTCAGTGAACTTAAAGTGAGCCACAAGAGAGTAACTCACTTTCTTCGACCCGTCCATCCCGAAACGTTGAAGTACCCGGTAAATGTACTTCTTTTAGGACAAGTGTAGCAGCTTGGACTCTCTCTCTCGGCTGATCTCCATCCCAAGAATAGTCTTTGCTGCACCCAAATCCTTTATAGAGAAGGCCACGGCCAGTTGGCGCTTCAACTCCGCTATCCTAGTGGCATTTTGACCCACTAATAGCATGTCATCAACATAGAGCAATAAAATAATGAAATCATCCTCAGCAAACTACCTCACAAATATGCAATGGTCCGATGTCGTCCGTGCATAACCATGCTCCCCCATAAACGACTCAAACTTTTTGTACCACTGCCTCGGAGTCTGCTTCAGACCATACAAGCTCTTCCTCAACCGACAGACCAAATGTGATTTGCCTTTCGCACAGAATCCCTCTGGCTGCTCCATGTATAACTTCTCCGCAAGATCACCGTGAAGGAATGCCGTCTTCACGTCCATCTGCTCGACCTCCAAGTCAAAACTGGCTGCCAATGCTAGCACCACCAGAATAGACGACTGCTTGACGACTGGCAAAAAGATCTCATCATAATCTACGCATTTTTGCTGACCGTAGCCTTTAACTACCAGCCTCGCTTTGTATTGAGGGTGAGTAGCATCATCCGTCTGCTTCACTCTAAACACCCATCGATTCTTCAAAGCCTTCTTGCCCTTTGGAAACCGCACCAGCTCATAAGTGGAATTGGCGTGTAAGGAACTCATCTCCTCCTATATAGCCTGCGTCCACTCTTGTCTGTGTTCATCTTCCATAGCCTCTGCAAAGCTTTCGGGCTCTCCTCCGTTAGTCAGTAGCACATACTCACCCGGTGAGTATCTCGTAGATGGTCAACGATCTCTGTCGCTCATTCTCAGTGGAGCCACTGGTGCTGGTTGTATACCAACAGTCTCCTCTCCTTCAGGAACTGCCTCTCTGGCATGCTCATCCTCCTGAGGGACACCCTGACTACCATCAGCAGGCTGATGATCAAGGTTGGGAGAAACTCCATGCACTAGATCTTCCATAACTGGATCCTCTGCGATGTCCTTTAGAAACTGTTCGAAGCAAAATGACTCTAACTCAGGCAATTCCTCAGCCTCAGAAGGCGTCTCGGAATCCTGAGTGTTGGTCATGGTCTGATCCTCAACGAATACCACGTCCCTGCTTTTGTAGAGCTTTATTCCCACTGAGTCGTAGAGTCTATAGCCAAACTCATCCCGACCGTAGCCGACAAAGACGCATCGCCTCATCTTCGGCTCAAGTTTGGACCTCTCGTCCTTCGGTACATGCACGAAGGCCTTACAACCAGACATTTGCAGGTGATTGTATGACGACTCTTTGTCGTACCATACTTTGTCAGACACATCACCCTACAAAGGAGCACTAGGAGGTAAATTAATAACATAAGCAGCCGTGAGAAGAGCCTCACCCCAATAACTGCCTGGCAAGTTTGCTTCTGATAGCGAACACCGTACCCTCTCCATCAGTGTCTTGTTCATGCGCTCCGCTACACCATTGAGCTGAGGTGTCTTGGGCGGAGTCTTCTGGTGTCGTATTCCTTGCGCTCTGCAACACGCATCAAAGGGACCAATGTATTCGTCGTCGTTGTCGAACCGAACGCACTGTAACTTCTTACCCGTCTCTCTTTCAACAGAGGCCTAAAAATCTTTGAAAGTGGGCAGCACATGTTCCTTGGTCTTTAAGGCATAGACCCAAACCTTCCTGAAATAGTCATAAATAAAAGTTACAAAGTAAGAAGCACCACCAATAGATTTTACCTTCATAGGACCGCAGGCATCCGAGTGAATCAAATCGAGCAACGCCGGCTTCCTTGAACTTGGATGACTTTAGAAAGACACCATATTTTGCTTTCCAGCTAAGCAGTGCGTGTATTTCTCCAACTTTGTAGACTTGAGCCCTGGAATCACCTTCCTGTTCACCAAGTAGCTCATCCCCTTCTCGCTGATATGGCCGAGCCGCATGTGCCATATAGTAGAGACCAGACTTCTTGCTTCCTCTAGCAATCACCATCGAACCTCTGGAAAGCTTTCACTGACTATTCTCGAAGAGACTGAAGAATCCCTCGTCATCCAACCTTCCAACCGACACCAGATTAAAATGAATATCAGGGACATGACGAACATCTTTGAGAACAAGAACTGCACCCGTCTTTGTCCTCAAATGCACATCTCTAATGACAACCGCCTTCGACACATCTCCATTGCCCATCTTCAACAATCCACAGTCGCCTGTCGTGTAAGTGACAAATAGTGCCATGTTATGAGATACGTGCGCTGAAGCCCCTGAGTCCACCAGCAAAGAATTGTTACGCAGACGAGGTTTGTGATAACCTCGTCACCAACGACGATCACATCGCCTCCATGTATCGAGGTCGTCGCTGTAGTGTTCTCATCTTGCTTTCCCTTGTCGCCCTTCTTCTCTCTCTTACAAGCGAAACAGTTCTGCTTGATGTGGTCCTTCTTGTCACAATGGTAACACTCCGAGTCCTCATACCGACCCTTGGACTTCCCTCTGCTCTTGTCTCTGCTACCACCTGGACCCCTGCTTTTGCCCCTTTCGCGATTCTCTGAAACTAGTGCCTCTGAGTAATGGGATGTGGATGGTACCCTGATAACGTCTTCGCATCTCTTCATTCAGTACCCCGCTCTTGGCAAACTCTAGACTGACCACGACTTTCGGAGCAGAAGCGATCATAGATACTCGTACAGTCTCCCACGAGTCTGGCAATATACATAGTAACCAAAGTTCTTGAACCTCGTCGTCGAACTTGACTCCCATTGTCACTTTCCGTTCCCAGAATGCATATTTTTATACATGTACTGCTTGAATGTATTTATTTAATATTTATCATGCATTTGTTCTGTATTTAAATTCTTTTATTTTATGCTAGTTATTTTGCTGTGTTTTATTTTCTGCTTTAACTTTGCCTTTGGGTTCAGCTTGGGTTGGTTTATTTCCGGATTTTGGTGATTCATCATGAACCCGACCAACCCCACCTACCTACCATCATCTCCATTTAAAGCCCCAATCATTTCTCTCTCTTTATTACTTTTCATTCTCTTTTACTCTTCTTCTTCCTCATAACTCTCTTCACCTACCAAACCCATAGGCAAGTACATCTTGTTCCACACGAGAACCCATTTTTTATGGTTCATTTATCTTCCTCTCGTGATTCTAAGATAGTTTAGAACTTGGTATTTTGTATTTTGAAACCTTATTTTTAGTAGATCTAGAAATTACTATTTTTCGAATTTCAGTAGTTTTGATCTATCAAACTTTCTTGTTTCCGAGTTTTGTTCATTCCAGATTGTTGAGATTGTGTTATACGTCATTCTGACCCATGGGAATCTCATTTGGGGCTTAGACTGAAGTTTCATAGGAGTTGGAGTTTTGGAGGTTCTCTACGCCCACGTTTATACGTGCCAGCGTAATATCGTTCTCTACGCCCACGTTTATACGTGCCAGCATAATATCGTTCTCTACGCCCACGTTTATACGTGCCAGTGTAATATCGAGTTCTACGCCCACGATCATCCGTGTCAGCGTAGATCTGGTTTTACGCAAGTCTATTCTAGCTTGGCGTACTCCTTTACGCGTGATGAATTCTCCTTTACGCGTAATGAATTATATCTTTTACATGTACTCCTTTACGCGTAATGATATTGTTTTACGCGTACAATGTTTCATGCGTAAAGATATTCTTTTATGTGTACGATATTTTTATGCGTAACGTTACTTTTACGCGTACAATGTTTCCTGCGTAACATTATTCTTTACGCATACAAGATTCATGCGTAAACTTTGACTCTTTACGCGTACAATGTTTTACGCGTAATGTTACTTTTTACGCGTAACTCTATTTTTACGCGTACTATTCTGGCTTGACGTAAGACGAGTTTTTACAGGCAACTTTATTCCTTTGTTGAGCGTATTCCTTCACGCGTAAACTTTCCTTACGCATAAATTTCCTTTACGCGTATTTCATTGGGCGTACTCTTCTGGCTTGGTGTAATTTATTGAGCATACTCCTTTTTGCGTGCATGGCATTTCCCTGTTATATCCTTACGCCTTTTGACATTAACCCGATATAATCATGATATGTTAATATTGTTAATACAGATGGTTATGTGGAATGTGTCCTGTGTCTCGATTGATTCATGGATACCCAGAATGACTGGAACTTAATCCTGCGAGTTGTGGACTCGACCATACTAAATACTAGTTTGACTTTCATGCCTTGTCACGAATTAACATTGATTGTTACCTTGACTAAATGATTGGTCATGCGTTCCTAATTGGAACTAAGAGACTGGCTAGTCGTCTTATTGAAATTGAATGAGACACGTCCATATTAACTATGAACTATTGCAATCGACTGGCTGATTCCGAACATTGACATATGGATATGTACAGGCTTCAATTATTTTCCACAAAAGCAGCATGTGTACCTTACGGTCAAGGCATGATTATTCCATGGCTAGGATTGATTGTTGCATTACGCTATGTAAGACCTACAACCTAACCGCACGGGCATCGTTGTATAGTTGTGCATATCGTACTTTGTACGAAAGTACTCATTCTGAATAACCATGATCCACGGCATGGGATTTCACTTAACATAGGGACTACTAAGTTAAATAAAATAACGATTGCATGGAGAGAATGGATTCCTGAGTTCTTACATGGCATCCATCCTTGGGGCAATTAGTGTCCCGACATGCCGGCTGGTTCCCACAGATACTGCAAATCTGCCACACGGGCAGGGAGCGGTATCTGCTTATATTATTTATAGTATATTGATGACGGGCGTCCCGCTGGGACTCGTCTAATTCCTGACTGGCGCAATTGATTGACTGGGTAGACTAGCCTTGCTTGTACATAGTAAGAACTGAGGAATCCCTTATTGCATATTTTCAGGGTAACTTGAACTTACAGTAGCAAGCCGTAGTAGTTGAATGGCCGTTTAAATTGATTTGTTTGTGTACTGTACTTAGGGCTGCAAATGAGCCAAGCTGTTCGCGAGCTGCTCGAAGCTCGGCTCGGTAAAAGCTCGTTTGAACTTGGTTCATTTACTAAACAAGCTGAGCTCAAGCTTCATTTTCGAACTCGTTTAATAAACGAGCCAAGCTCAAGCTTAGAAGTACTCGGCTCGTTTGAGCTCGCGAGCTGGCTCGTTTATGAGCTTGCGAGCTGGCTCGTTTAGAAGCTCGTTCAGGAGCTTGTTTAGAAGCTCGTTTGTTCTTTATTGAATTCTAATTTTATATATACATGTGCATTATATATTTATATGTCCTTAATAATTGATATTAAGAAACTTTTTTAATTAATTTTTTATAAATAAATTGTTAATATTACAGGTACTTGAATTCAAACATAACTAAATTGAAATCGAGATCGTTAAGCTTGAAATCAAGCTTAATGAGCTTGAAATAAAGTTGAGCGAGCTTGAAATCAAGCTTAGCGAGCTTGATTTTGAGCTTATCAAGCTTGCTTATCAAGCTTCAATCAAGCTTGAATCAAGCTTGCTTATCAAGCCAAGCTCGAGCTCAAACCAAGCCAAGCTCAAGCTTAATATAAACAAGCTCGAGCCAAGCTCAAGCTCTAAAATAAAAAAATTATCAAGCTCAAGCTCGAGCTTGAGCTCGATTAATTTTAGTCAAGCCAAGCTCAAGCTTACAAAAGCTTGACTCGGCTTGGCTCGTTTGCAGCCCAAACTGTACTTACTCTGTTAACTACTGAGATGATTAGAATGTCAGGACATGACGGGTCAACTTCTCTCCTTGTTTGGTTGAGAAGTTGGTTTGAAGTGTCGTGATGTCGTGTGAATCCCAGTAGCAAGCGGAGACTTATTATTATATGTTTAACTCTTATCACTGGTTTTAGTTCTCATGTCGTGCTTCCTTGTGGTACTTGCTATTAGAGGTCTAACCTCTCTGGTTTTGCATGGCCAGATTTAGAGCCAGTTTTCGAGGACTCAGCTTACTTCTACCTCCAAGATGGTCAATACTAGAGGAATGATCGCAGGAGTACACGAGTGGGTTCCTTGCTTCCCTGCTCGTTTTTGCTACTTACTTTACTTATTGTCGTTTGGCACCGACATGTTAGTCGAATTGTCTTGTACTTACTTTTACATAATTGCAACTAAGTCAGACTGCAGCTGATAACAATTGTTTATACTTTGCTATATCATCTGGCTATGTTTTGTAAAGCCAGATCTCAAGAACATTTTGACTAAGCGTTTGGGACGCCTTACTGCTTTATCTTACATGTTCTCTATTATTGCTTCTTGTTTGAATGATTGAGATAATAGATGTGGAGTGACCATAGTGAGTCTTTCATGTAATATGCACCCCCTCGTCTCTTAGACAGCATTGATCGTATTATACGGTATTCATCTACCCGTCATACGTAGCTGGCTGAGTCACTCTCCCGCTCTCCGGTATTCTGGTTCTGGGGCGTCACACCCATCGAGGATAGCTGGTCCACCACGCCCTGGAACTCACTCAAGTGATCAATAATGGATGCACCATCTTTGTACCGCAGACCCATCATCATCCGGATCAGGAACAGTTTGTTTACTCCGATCTTTTTCGCGTACAAAGATTCCAGCTTCTCCCACAACATCTTCGTATGCTCAATATTGACAACGTGGTTGTACACGTTCTCGTCAACAAACTGCCGCATGTACCCACACACCTGTATATGCTCGAAGTTCCAGTACTCATCGGATTTGTCACTGGGCTTCTCGGATGCAAATACTGGAAGATGCAGCTTCTTGACGAATAGCAAATCCTTCATCTTGCTTCACCAATAATGGTAGTTGGTACCGTTCAGGTTCATCATGCGCACCGACTTCGCGTCCATCTCTGCTTCCTGGTTTGACTGTCAACTCCTGACACTTCTTTGAACCCAAATATCTGATACCACTCTCTTGGGAACGAAGCGCGGACCCCAAACCAGAAAGTCTTACGAGAGAATCGAGCAAAAGCACACAAACAAAAAACGCCAAACACAATCGCAGACACAAAAATTTTTGACGTGGAAAACCCTTGCGAAAAAAATCACGCGAAAATTAAGTCACATTATCATATACACCCCTCTCTTTCACCCTATGAAATAGACAATTACAAAGATGCAGTTTAATTCCATAAGAAAAACCCTTGTGGGAAAAATCCAAAATTATTTGAGTAAACAGTTGAACTTAGTTTATTTTGATGAGCAGTCTTATGAAACGGAAAATTAAGTCACATTACCATATACACCCCTCTCTTTCACCCTACGAAATAGACAATTACAAAGATGCAGTTTAATTATACACATCCATTTACAAAGAAATGAGGATTATTATTATTACTACTATTATTAACATCGAGTTCAATATGCCAAGGCCAAACTGCACAAATTTCCTTTGATCACTATATATATGGGAGTGTGAATTAAATTATAAATGTAATTAGGAAGAACCTCGTCATACACCTGCAGGCCTCCCATCCTTCCTTGGATCACTAACGGCAGTGAGCATCCCACGGAAGACTCCATCTCCCATTGCTGGTCTCATCCATCCCCAACCTCTCCCTCCCTTGTTCGAAACCGGCTCTTGAAGGTTGTGCACGACAAACTGGACGACTGCAGATACGCCTGACGTACTCTTAAGTTGATGGTTCCGTTGTTCCAGGAACGCCCTGGCTTCGGTTGCTAGCTCGATGTGCTCCCCGTCCATAGCCGTCCAATTCTCGTAGCACACCACATTTGGTATCAGCTTCATCATAGTTAGATCAAAGTCATCAGCATCTAACCCTAGATATGGAGTACAATTATCTTCAACAAAATCGATAACTAAATACAATTCTATGCCGATACCACATCTGGAAGTACCTCTGACCTATTTCATGTGTTTTTGAGGTTGGGAAAACTAATTAGTAAGTGTAAACCTTTTCGATGCATCATATGTGACGAGTAAAACTTTGATACCGAAGGAGGTATCAAAGTTTTGATACCTCATTTATATGACAAGTGGGCACATGCTTAAATTTTTTGTCCACACGTTTTACAAAGAGAGAGAAAGGGGCCCACTTGTCATATAAAGGAGGTATCAAATATTCGGTATCAAAGTTTTCTCGATAAGAGGTAGTATGAAAGCTTTTAACATGCATAACATCACTTATATAATTTAAATGTATGAAATTGAATCCTTACTAAGTTTGGAAGCATCAAAAAACAAAAATCTCATTAGAAAACATTTACTTTTAACACTTTAAAGTTTCCATTTTCAAATTGATGGATGGAAAAGAAACAGAATACTAGACTGATATTCAGATCTTTTGGACCAAAATTAGCGGTGAGAATTTTAAATTGTAGAGTCCCATAGGGTGATAAACTGATAATGTTTTTTACTTCATGAGTCAAGGATAGGAATATTACTTTGTGGTAGATTCTTGGATGTTGTACAGCCTTCAAAGGATCCATTCCTAGAATAAAATGGTTGAGGAAAGCTTGGGATACTGCCGGGATAATATTCATGCCGCCGCTACCACCCACGATGCCTGCAAGTTGATTGTCCTGCAAAAAAAAAAAAAATGAAAATATATTTTTTACTTTAGAGTTTATAGTTTATTTATCTGTTCCATTCATAGTGGTTTCACTAGGCCTCATTTGGTTCGCAAACTCATGGGGTAAGGAAAGTTATTACTTTCCTATGTTTGGGTGCAAAAGAAATTGAGGAGGAAAGGAAAGTGATTCCCAATAGAAGGAGAATTATGGGAGAAAATGATTCCACGGTTTCCACCCATCCGAGCAAGGGATCACTTTCCCGCCTTGAAGTATTCACTTTCCATTCCAATTTCCTTGACATTTCCAAACATCGGAAAGGGAAAATCGATGGAAACTGTAATTTCCTAAGGGTCTGCTTGGTAATGGTGTTTTCACCGGTTTTGGGGTGTTTTTGAACCGACCGGTTATGAAAACCCTTGCTTGTTAATTTTTTTGAGGCACTGGTTTTCGTCGGCTCAAAAACCCCCCAAAACCGGTGTAATGTATTTTTGGGTGGCTTCGTAAACACCCCAAATCGGCGGGTTTTGAGCGGCTTTATTTTTTTATTCCATTTATATCCTCACAAAAATAGATATAATTATAACTACCGATACCCTTCCCTATTTAATTTATTCGTGTAAAAAACTTTCAGAACCGCTCGTTAGTGAATTACCAAGCATGGATTGGACTGGTTTAAAAGCCGCTACTTAAAAACCATCCAAAACCGGACCCCTCATAACCGCTCATAACCGGTACTCTAAAAACACCTCATAACCGCTACCCCCATAATTGCCAAGCAGACCCTAAAGGAAAGGAAATACCAAGGAATTGATTTCATTTCCATTCCTTTCCGCTATTTTAAAAAGTTTTAAGTAAAATTATAGACATGCCTCAGTGACAAACTAATGATTACTAAACTGTGCAGTCTGACATGAATGCAAGATGCAAATTCTCATAGCATACCTTGAGGATAATAAGTGGTGTCATGGACGACAATGGTCTCTTGTTAGGCTTGATAAAGTTTGCTGGTGCTGGTGGAAGATGGTCTGGAGTTGCCTCTGTAGGTGTAGAGAAATCAGCCATTTCATTATTCAGCACAATGCCAGTTGATGGTGAGAGCACCCCAGCCCCAAAGTAGTAGTTGACAGTGCTCGTCATTGATACTGCATTTCGATCAGCATCGACCACGCAGAGATGGCTGGTCCCATGGTCCCTCAATTGACTCCATCTATTGAAGGATTGAATGTTATCATTGTTATGAGAGTCATTTATTGTGGTGGCAATGGTTGAGCTTATGGTATCATGCTGATGTAGGTATTGTTCAGTAACATCATCAGGATGTGTGGTATGTTTATAATAATGTACAAACAACATTTGGTGCAAAAGCGTTATAAGAGTATGGTTACAGGGAAGCTTACCTGGGCAGATAATAGCCTGGGCTAAATGTTGTGTTGTCGAAAATCCTTTGCTTAATTTTTTCAGCAAAGGATGGTGAAAGCATGTTGTTAATGTATCCGGTGATATTAACAAAGTCAGGGTCCCCGAGATTCATCCGGATGGCCAACATGTGCTTGAGTGCTTCAATGAGGCGATGAAGACCAAGCAAGCCTTTTGCAGCATCCGGTGTCTTATAGCTTCCTAAAACATTTAGAACCTGCTTAACACAGTTAGTTCCTTGGTCGAGAAAAGTTTAAAACATGAAAGTCATTGTTGAAAGAGGAATCTTAAAATCTTGAACACAAAGACACTGCCCATCAGTCAGGAACAAACCAATATACAGGCAAATAGGAAGTGTGATAAACATGTTAATATCTAGAAGACTAGAAACTGCAAGAAAATATAGTCACATATCCAAAATTTGTAATATTACGAAATGTGTACTATATGCCATTAGAAAACTATTCGATACAAGGATAGCAGAGGTGGGAGCTTATATAACAAACTTTATGAAATAACATGATAAATTAATTCGGAAAACCCACTGTTTTTGTTCTCTAAGGGACTGGCTTTGCTTGATAGCTGCAATTTTTACTCTGCTTATTTCCTTTACATAAATCTTTCAGCAAAAGAAGATCAAGTGGATAAAAAATGGGTTACTGGAACATTTGAGCATTTTTTGATAACTACTTGTGCGTTCTGTTAACCCATTTTTGTATTAACTTGTGTAAATTTATCAGACATAATTTATTAGAATCACAGATTCAAAAATGCAAGAAATATTAGATAAAGGAACATGTAGCCTGCAAGTTACGATCAGTCTTCCATAGTTTGCGAAAACGGGACAAAGACTCACCAAGGATATTCCGACAGTCCCACTGGATGGAGGAGGCATACCGAGTATTGTGTAACCCATGGCATTTGCCTTCATGGCCTCACCGACTTCGACTTTATACTTCCTCATATCCTCCATGGTTGCAATCCCCCCAGCATTCCTCACATCCTCGATTAACTTCTCACCAATGCTACCGTTGTAGAGTGCTTGTGGCCCCTCGGTGGCTATCATCTCCAAAGTGTCCGCAAGCTTGGGATTGTAGCATGTGTCATTGAACTGCAATAGGTTCCCATTCGGTGCAAACACGCTTTTCAACCCAGGGTCGGCCATTATATCATCCTTACAATTCTTGATGGAGTACGCAAGATATGGTTCCACTAAGAAGCCATCTCTGGCGAGCGTTATGGCGGGTGCGAGAAGAGTCTTCCACGGAAGCCGGCCATATTTGGACCAAGCTGCGTGGAGTCCGGCTACCTCACCGGGGATCCCCATTGAGAGGGCACCCTTTTCCTTGGATGATGGATTCTTCTCATACATGTTCTGTTGCAATATTACAAATACAATGAGAAACTGTACTATAAGGATTCAAATTTATTTTTTAGCGAGAAAGAAAGTTTAGAGAAATATACGGAGGAGAAAGACTGACTGGCGGAATTTAGGTACAGTAAATACTATACTACTAAGTATTAGACGCAAGAGAAGATATGATTTGGACAAGCCAAAAGCAAAGTCTCATGTTTGAACATATATATATATATATATATATGTTTGGACATAATTTATTAATATTAACGCAAATGACCTCTAGCCTAGTGGTTAAGAGAGATGCATGCGGCCCGAGTGGTCAGGAGTTCGAATCCCAGTGGGAGCGATTCCAGAAACAATTTACCTGGTTCCCAAAAAAAAAATTTTTTTTTATTAATATTAACATTAAATTATGGATTAGAGTGAGGAGATTTTTTAGGGGGTTTTCTAAGGGGGGCTTTTGATCCGCTTATTATATATATATATATATATATATATATATATATATATATATATATATATATATGTTATCTTAGATTACAAATATATCGATAATTTTTAATATTAGTTTAATATAAAATATCTATAAAATTAAACTAATATACAAAATTATCGATCTATTTGTAATCTAAGATAACATCTATATATAAAAAATATATAATTATTTATTTAATTTTTGTTTAAATAATAAAATATCTATAAAATTATCACTGTGTCAAATTTATATCTAGATAACATCTATTTATTTAATTTTTCTTTAAACTCATCCAAATATATATATTAAAAAAAAACAAATAGATAATTTTATATAAGGATGGTAGAAAACGCAAAAGGCCTCGCCATGTCACTTGCGCCCCACCCTATTCACTTGGGGAGTCTGTCTTCCTAGGGCTGGAAATGAGCCAAGCCGTTCGCGAGCTGCTCGAAGCTCGGTTCGATAAAAGCTCGTTTGAGCTCGGTTCGTTTAGTAAACAAACTGAGCTCAAGCTTCATTTTTGAGCTCGTTTAATAAACGAGCCGAGCTCAAGCTTAGAAGTACTCGGCTCGTTTGAGCTCGCGAGCTGACTCGTTTATGAGCTTGCGAGCGTGCTCGTTTAGAAGCTCATTTAGAAGCTCGTTTGTTCTTTGTTGAATTTTAATTATATATATATATATATATATATATATATATATATATATATATATATATATATATATATTTGTGTGCATTATATATTTATATGTCCTTAATAATTGATTAAGAAACTGTTTTAATTAAAATTTTATAAATAAATTGTTAATATTATAGTTACTTGAATTCAAACCTAACTAAATTGAAATCGAGCTCGTTAATCTTGAAATCAAGCTTAATGAGCTTGAAATAAAGTTGGGCAATCTTGAAATCAAGCTTAACGAGCTTGATTTTGAGCTTATCAAGCTTGTTTATCAAGCTTGAATCAAGCTTGCTTATAAGCCAAGCTCAAGCTCAAACCAAGCCAAGCTCAAGCTTAATAAAAACAAGCTCAAGCCAAGCTCAAGCTCTAAAATAAAAAAATTATCAAGCTCGAGCTTGAGCTTGAGCTCGATTAATTCTAGTCAAGCCAAGCTCAAGCTTACAAAAGCTTGGCTTGGCTCGTTTCCTATTCATACTTGGATTCTGTGTGGTATGAATGTTTAGGGAACAACACCCGAATTCTTTTTAAGTTTTTCAACCCAAATAACAGAAACAAAACTGATTAAGTACGGAGCTGTACTACCTCTGCAGCAGCCGCGGGAGCCGTCTCCCTCGAGTCGAACGCCTCCGCCACCGTCCCCGAGCCGCCTGCCGCCGTACTTACCACCATGAACGCCCCTCCCCCGATCCCGCTCGACATCGGGTGCCGCACGCCGAGGCAGACAGCCGTCGCCACCGCCGCGTCGACGGCGTGTCCGCCCCTCCTCAGCGCTGCCGCGCCGACCTCCGAGCACAACCCGTCGTCCGCCGCCACCACGCCGATCTCCGACTGCACGGTCTCCGCTCCCCCCGTGCTCCAGAACCGCCGCCGCTCGCCTCCGCTCCGGTGGCGGCCGCCGGCGCCGCCGACGACGAGGAAGATCACGAGAAGAGAGCAGATGGCGGCGGCGGCGGCGACGAGAATTCTCCTGCGGTTGTTCTTTGACGGAGGCGCACGATAGCGGAGGAGCGTGGAGCGGAGGTCATCGTGCGCCGGCTCCGCCATTGTTTGTGGAATATAAAATATCTGGGGGGAATCTGTCGATGGAATCATTGGTAGAGAGAGAGAGGGGTTTATGTAAGAATCAGAAAAGTCGAGGGGTGTTTATGGAAATGGGGTTTGCTTTGGGGAGAAATTACGAAAGGAACCAAGTAGAGTGGTTTATTTAGTTTGGAGCGTTCGGATTTGACGACGACGACGATGATAAATGCTGATGTTGGTTGGTATTAGCTTCCAGACGCAGTTAACCTTACCTTGCACGTTTGTGTTTGTGTTTTTTTCTTTTTAAAAATCTAACTCTTGGGTTGGGGGTGGGTTAGGGGTAGTAGTATTATTCGGTTTTGAAATTTGGAACAAAAATCGAACTTAACTAAATCGAATAAGATATTCGGGTTCCGTTTTAAAAAAAAAACTATTTGAATTTTGAAAATAATAAAATTTATTATTCAGTTTGGATTTTGATTTTAGGTTTCAATCCAAAAATAAAAATTGAATAAGACTTACGTAATTTTATAAATACCCTCAATTTTATGCTATTTTGTGATTAAAATGTGTACATTTTGAAAACAATAATTATATGTATATGTTTTGAAGATCAACTTTGATAACTTAACAACCAGTCCAACTTTGAAATTCATATTTGGATTCTACCATTTTAGTCATGAGCCTTGCCATCCTAGGATCTTATAAAAATTAAATATTGTTTTATCTCTCAAGAAAAAATAAGATTAATTTTTTTTTTATTTTCCAACCATTAATTTACTTTGACTTCATATTTTTGTTATGTTTTTAATCCAATAATATTATACTAGAAGACAAATCCATTCCATCTAAAGAGCAAATTAAATCTTGTCATCTAAGAACGATTAAGAACAAAATTTATGGCATGATTCAGCTACTTACAACTATAAGTAAAAACGAGTAAAACATTATATATATTACTTGTAGCGTAATATATATATATATATATATATATATATATATATATATATATATATATATATATATATATATATATATAATAATAATAATAATAATAATAATAATAATAATAATAATAATAATAATAATAATAATAATAATTGAGTGGGGTCACATGACCCTACTGGACTTATGCTGACTCCGCCAGTGACAACAAATGTATATATAAAAATTATATATAAATATAATTTAACAATGATTCCAACATTGGATCCGGTCCATTAAATAATAAAAATATTTTAAACGATTATAATGAATAAGCCGAATAGATTATTCAGTTCGGTTTTGGATTTGACTAATTTTGTTTGGATTTTGTTTTTGGTTTTTATAATTTCGGCTTAGATTTTGACTATTTTGATTCGGTTGAAACCGAATAAACCAACTCACTCTCCTACTGCTAACTGCTAAGTTGTATATAAAGTAACTCTCACTGTTTGTTCGAAAAAATGTTTCATCACATTAATTAGATGTATAATAACGACCAGTTTAGATTTTTATGATATATAGTTTTGTTGACCTTAATGTTTACCTAATCTTTTATAATAAAAATTATAATTAAATGACGGAGATTTTTATGATATATAGTTTGTTGATGTTACTGTTTACCTAATCTTTTTTTAAAAATATATAATTAAATGATGGTTTCGTTGGTAAATTAATAATTGTAATCCAAGGAGATCTTGAGATGAATTCCTCTTAGCCATAATATTAGGGGTGCAACTCGAGCGGGCAACTTGGGTTTGGACTTGGATTCGGATTAAAATATTTGAACCCGATCAAAAATCGGGATGGACTCGGTTTAATGAGTCGAGTTACCCAAAGAACCCGAAATCTGATATACATATAATTTATATATACATTGTTTCATACTTTTTAAATAAAAAATTTAAATCCTAATTTTTTTAACCCAAATTCTTCAACTCCTTCTAAATCTCATGTTAGTTTGTATTGTCTAATGATTGGTGCTTAATCACTATTTGATTATGTATTTAATATTAATCTTATTTGAAATTATTCTAAATATCATATTAGAGTCCGATAAATCCAATGGATCCGACCCAACCAAGCTTCCTCCGGGATCGGTCTTGGACTTCATATGTTGAACCTGAGGTCGTTTGTGCTTGGGCTCAGACTAGACTTATCATTCATCGGATTGGACTCGGATTGAACTCAAGCCCGACCCAACATGTCCGAATTGCACCCCTACATAATATATAAATATATATTATACATCAAACTTGTCCTTCCACCAACCTATGCCATTGGTGGTACATGAATATCATAGATTGCATGAATAGTTTGGCAAAATTAAGATGAATAAGACTTGATTGTGTTATTATTTGCAGGGTCGGTTCATAGATAAGCTTGATAAGACTTCAGTTTTGGACAACCTTTCGAGTCATTTAGTTTTCTTAGGACTCAACCAGTCCAAATCCGACTTAAACATGTATATTTTTAATAGGATAATAGACAACCAAAATTAGCTTTTACTACGGCAATCCAGCCCTCCGGACTTACCGGCCCTGATTGTAAGTTCTCCAAATTTTATTTATTTTAGGAATATAAAGATAATTGTTGGCTGAATGCATGTAAAACATTCCAGGCTGTGATGAATTTTAGATCAGATTGGAGAAGATGGAAGTAGTTATATAATTTTCAAAGTTATGGTATATTATTGATGAAATTACGCCTAAGTCATAAGTTGTAAATTCCCCACCAGTTTCTTTGTAAAATGAGAAATTAGGAAACTTTGGGGGTGTAAATAGTAAACAAGCGCTTAACGATTTGGTAAGAGGCTTGGACGTGAAGGCCGCACCAGGCACTTTAAAGTGGACACACACTCTGTACCCTATCCACCCACCGACCTGTGGGTCCCACAATTCAATGTCAAGACTCAAGAGAGCTTAAAATCTCCGTTATTTTCGATTTGTTAATAGAGCAGTGCTATGCCTACAACCAAATTGTTACAACCCCTTTATTCTCGCCACGTGTCGGATTTCGATTGGAGGAGAGGAGTAAGTGGTGGGATCGGGTGGAGCCCATGTAGCAAGGGGATGTGAGGGATGGTAGGATCCGGTGGGATCCATGTGTAAGGAGTTGGTGAATGAGGTTGTAAAAAGGTTGTAAGAAATTGATGCTAAACTTAGCATTTTCCTTTGTTAACTTGTCACCTACATAAAATAGTATGTCCCACAGATGAGCATTATTGGTGTGAGGAATCTACGTGAGGACTAATTGGTATGAGGAATCTACACGCGTGCGTCATTTTCATTTTAATGCAACCCATTAAATACTGTTATTTAATATGTTTATTGTTATTATATTATATGATTATTATTATTATCTATACTACTGGATATGAAAAATACTAACTTAATATTTTTTTTCCTTCTAAATATATATTTACTAATTAAAATTGTTCATTAAAACTAATAACGATATTTAGATAATTAGAAAAGTTGCTATTTAATCTTTCTAAATAGTCTTGCAAACATTTATGAAATAATATATATAAGAAAAACTTTAGAATAATTAAAATGACAATTTTTAATTTTTTTAAATACTTTTAGTAGAAATTAGAATAATTATAGGATTATTTAGTAATAGGGTCTCATATAATATTTAAGATTAAAATTTAGGTCTTCGTAATGTTCAATATTAAGATTTGAATCATCAAATTTGTAAAAGAAACAGAAAATACCAGACGTTAAAAATTATGTTCAATATACTAATACATTATTTAGGAACCTAAACACGGATTTAGGCATCTTTTGAAGATATTTATTATTTATTAAGTATACTATAGTTTTAAAAACAGATTTTTTTTTTTTTTTTTTTGCTCCCGGAGGGTTGACTACAGTTGCGTCCGCGCCGACATGTTCACCCACCCTCCCCCTATGGCACCCTTCGGAGCTCACCCTCCACATTTCGGGACTCCCTTCAATGAAGAATCGATACGTGACTTGCAAGCCAAGACCTCAGTCCATATAGCACTACCCTTTTAAAAATATTGAAATACTTACGTACCTTCGAAAAACCCTTTGCAAAAATATGAGACTCTATTACTAAATATATATTTTAAATTTTCTAATAATAATCTATAAAATGCCTACTTAAATAATATTCCGACACTATTGGCATCCTATCGTACTCCAAGCATTTATTAATAAATGTATAGATCTAAGTGGAGTTGCACTATAAAAGTAAGTTCATTACGATATCGGTTGTCTACTCTCTTTTTATACATCAATGTCCTAAATTATTTACTAATTTTGGCTTAGTGTTGGAGTTAATATACTAGTACAATATTTAGGAACCTAAACACGGATTTAGGCATCTTTTGAAGATGTTTATTAATTATACTATAGTCTTAAAAACGGAAAGTTCTTTTGCCCGGGAGGCGGGTAGTCACACGGTTGCGACATGTTCACCCTCGGGAGTCTCATGTCATTTGGAGATCTTAGACAAAAGTACAAAAGAGTGACCTTTAATTTTTTTTTTTAAGCATAATTAAATTATATAGTTTTATTATATTAACTTATATGCAAATTCTCATCATTGATCCAGGCTTGTGACCGACAATGTATCATTATAAACGTTACACATGGTAACAGAAAAAAAAAAAAAAAATGCAAAGATTCAAACACATAGAAAATTATTAAATTAGTACTCGTAACTCATTTGTACTCATCAAAAATAAAAAATGCTGCTATGACAAAAGTGAAGATTATTTGTGTGGTTCTTATAT
This sequence comes from Iris pallida, assembly GCA_029216955.1. Lineage (NCBI taxonomy): Eukaryota > Viridiplantae > Streptophyta > Magnoliopsida > Asparagales > Iridaceae > Iris > Iris pallida. The sequence continues at coordinate 218,660 of JANAVB010002195.1, read as the reverse complement.
CATACATGATAAATTTATAATAAAAAATTTAAGATCATAGGTTAATGAAATTATTGAAATGAATCAAATGATAAAAAAAATGCATGATAAATTTTTGTCATACTTGAATCATGATACTCACAATCACAGATTCACAGAAGAAGAAACAAAAATCCAAATCTTTCGTCCTTGCACTTACAAGTGACAGCAGTTGTATATATATATATATATATATATATATATATATATATATATATATATATATATATATATAGAAAAACTTGATGGTGAAACTTTTGAATTCCAAAAATACCCTTACATGTCTATATTAATTAAAAATGGTTCATTAATTTTAATAAGGACAACTTAATAATTATGAAGGCTACCCCTTGATCTTTCTTAAAAAAATTCCTAAATTAAATAAAGGAATATTAAAATACGTGCAAGGCACGTGCACACACACACACACACACACACACACACACACACATATATATATATATATATATATATATATATATATATTTATAGACACACACACACACACACACACTAAGGCTTCAAAATGGTTCAAAAGTGAGCCGTCTAAGCCGTGTATATAATCAACCATTTTCTTCTTTTTTTTAAAATAAAAAAATTAGATTTAAAAATTAACTACCTTTCTTATTTTCTGTGTGGGTAACCGAGCCCTCTCTCCTCACATAAAAAATTAAAAACCACAAGATACTATAATATATTTAAAATTAAAATTATGTTTAAACTAACTACATGTCACGACCCGATCCCAAGTTAATGGGTCGAACCGGACCATGCCCAGCCTGCACCGTGGTGAGACGGCGGCAGTAAGCTGTTCCATTGCAGGTATTCACAACAACACAAGTACATTCTGTCACAACTATTATATTCGGAATTTGAAACTTTGTTTAATAAAATATTCAGGAGTACAACTGGAAAGGAAAATGCTGAAATAAACTACAAACTCCAAATAAAGAAGAAAAAGCAGAAAGGGAAACTATCTAAGCATCAGGTTCAGCAGTCCTCCAGAGACGGCTCCGGTACCGTCGCAGGGTAGAGAACCGGTCATAATAGCTATTATAATATAGCTCTTCATCCTCAGTGTTACATAAAATGTTGTCTCCAGTCAGGAGGGAGCAAGAACGAAATATGCATCTCATAATTTAAATAGTAATTGGAAAGTGCAGGGTAAACAGTTTGAAATAATGATTTTCAGCAGTATAAAACAGTTCTGTGTGTTTTGAATATGCAAACGTCTATGACCGGCTTGGGTTGATCAGTAGTATCCTAGCGATACGATATGGCTTATCCCCGTGTGTAAGAGGGGTAAGCTAACACAGGAATTTCAATAGGGGCTTTGGTCATAAACGCCTACACTATTTCCCCAGTCCCACATTCAGTAACAGTAGCAATCAGTAGTTGAACCCTAAGGTAGAGTTCCGTGTCAGCAGTGTGGTTTAACATGCAGCTTAACTTTACTAAGAAAATTACAAGAAAACATAATCCGAAACTTGCCTTGTTTTAAATGACTGGAAAGACGAGTCGGTATCGAGGAGGAACGTCAGGTGTATCTTCGAGTTCCTACAGTTGAGAACTCGACTTAGAACCTTGAAATAACCAGGCTAAGTGTGCTAGTTGCAATCTCTAGTAGTAAGTCCTAGTCAGGTTTTAATTGTTATTTAAGCTACAGCTAACGATTACGTCGCAACTACGTGAGTTGATTAAACCGGTTAATTTGATTATTTGGAAAATAATGCAAGAACAAATTATCTTTGGAAGACTTTGTGCTTTTTGTACTATAGCTATAAGAATATAGTTTCTTATAGTGGTAAATCATGAACTAGTTATCCTACTAATATTTATCCATTTATCTAATTCCTAATTAATTATAAAATGATTACGTTCTAACTACGATTACACGTCCAAATCAAACCACCCAAAATCAACATCAACCCAGAAAAGAAAGTAAAACCTATGCTAAACAATACATGGGCACAGCTAATCATCCTAGAGTTATGGGCTTATGCCCTGTACAATTCTTTTTACATCAAATAAGAGAAAATGATTTAGTTACTAAATAAAATGCAGTAAATAAATAACTATAATAAATAGCTTAATCATTAAATAAAATAATTTAAAATAAAAGTTGGAGTCTCAGACTCGGTCCATCATCAAATCTAGCTAATACCTCAACGTCCGGTCGGACCGGTGCGTTTGCATTTCGCTAGGGCCCACAGACCGGTACGGTCGTCGCCCGAAAAGTCGGTTTTAAATTTATTTTCCGAAAACCAATTTGAAATCAAAATAAATAAAGTTTTGTAAAAATTTGGGCAGCATTTCCTCTATTTCGGAACAACCCAACACTGGGAAATGCGCCAACCAAAAACCTGCAATTGTTCCAACCAAATAATAATCCCGAAAATATAACCACCGAAATAATTTTCGACCACCAGAACCTTCCCGAAATACCCGGGATTTCCGCAATCAAACCAACAACACACAAATCTCAGCAGACAATATCACAGAAAATGCTAACGTAGCTAACCGAAACTACCACGTAGCTAACCGGATTTCCGAAGGAAAAACCGGGGACCGATTATCATCACAGACTACCAATAAAAAGCAACGGGACAGAGAATTTATACCTCGGGGTGCTCGGCTAGAGCTCTTAGATGATAAAATAGAAGAAAAGATAATCCAGACGTTGCCGAAATGATGCTGATCCCACGTCGTCGACGACGAACGTCGAAAACTCCGAAATAGGCACAGCAGAACTGATCCAGAGATCACTCGCCCAAAAGGCAGCGAGTTCGACCAGCAAAACTTGGGAACGCCGACGACGGGAACCAGCGGCTAGGGCACGCTGGCTCGAAGGGTTCGCCGGAGGGTGGCGGCACACGGGCACACGCCGGAGACAGCGCTGGAGTGCGCTGTCGGAGTCGGCGACGGACGGATCTGGACAGCGGGGCTCGCGGGGAAGCGAGGGTGCCGGAGCTCGGGACAGCGCAGAGGATATCCGCGCGCGCGGAGAGGGGCGCACGGCCGCTGGCTTCGCCGGGGGTGGGCGAGCTCGGGGTGGCGGAGATCGCCAGAGAGTGGGCCGCGCACGGACGGCCGGAGGCGCGAGAGAGGTCGCACGCGGGGGAAAGGGGCCGCAGATCTGGGCTCGGCCGGCGGGGAGGAAAGCTGCGCGCGGGGGCGCGGCCTCGGATGGACGGCGAGGGATTTGGGGGTTAGGGTTCGGGTAGGTGGAGAAATAGGTCCAGAGAGATGGAGAGGAAGAGAGAGAGAGTTTGGTTGCTTTGTGTGGAAAGAGAGAGATGAGAGAGTTATGTGTTAGCTTCTCCTCTGTGAGATGAGTTGTGGTTCTGTGAGAACGTGGGGGAGAATAAAAGAAAGAGTGGGTTGTAACGTTGGGAAAAAGTGTGGTGGAGAATGGGTCGGGGAGGGAAAATAGGATAGATGGAGAATAAGTCTGCCACTCACACGCTGGTCCTTCGGGACCAGCCAAAGTAATTTTTTTTTATTATATTGAAAACCAAGCCAAATCTGGGTTTAAGAAAAGAATGGATTTGGGCTCGGGCCTGGGTCTGGGCTCGGACTCGGGTCTGGGTTCGGAAACCAAAAATCCATGTTATTATAATTTTGAAACTATTTTCCACTCAAAAATATTTAATAGTAATAATATTAATAATAATAATAATAATTTTGAAAAACTAAAAGTAACATTAATTATAAAACACAAATTATGGGTTTCACAATCTTCCCTCCTTAGAAAATTTCGTCCTCGAAATTTCAAGGATCAGGGCCGGGGTACAATCAAAACTTAGCCTTAAACAAAATGAACTTTAAACTAGCAGGCACGATCGGAATTATCAAAATATGATCTGAAATGGGACGGGAATGTTTGGAGTATTCAAATCATTTTAGGCACGAGAAAGAACCTAGGCACCTCCAGGATCATAGAATAGGTGAGAAACTAAAAGAGGTTACGAGAGAAAACAAGAAAGGAGTGGAGGTCGACATTTTATTTAAGAAGGTAGAAGATGATGGAATCTTCTAAGATGAGAAACCTAAATGTCCCATCAAATTGAAATAGGGTACCAAGATTTGTGACTCAGGAAGAATTGAAAAGTTGTACGATAGTAGGATACTAAAGATGATTAGAAATAATAATGAATGTAATCGAGTGAAATATTTCCAATGAGGGTCGAGTGATGATCAAAGAGGATGGAAAGTATGTCGTTTCACAGCTCAACGGTCAGAAGATAGGTTATGCGGGAAAAGACCTACAAGATAACTACCTATAGCTTCCAAATTAAATCTGTAACTAGATGATAATAATAATGAATGAATAAATACATAAGGTATTGGAATATATATGTATGCAGCGTACCAAGGTTGAACAGAAAAGAGGTTGAGGTAGTCGAGCTTGATTTGATCCTAATAAATTTTTAGGACGACCAAGTAGAATTTTGTAGGAAATCTGTTATCTCTGGTTGTGACAAAAGATTTCTGGAAATGAAGACAACCGCTAGAAACGTAAATCCTCTAATCAGGCGAAAGTCAGAATGATTTGATAGTGCAAAAGGTAACCATGATATGAATGTAGTCTGAATAGTATTCGGGAACCAAATATGTTTGAAGTCACTTTGTCTCAAATCCATGCCTCGCCAGAGTGCACCTGACTGCAGTGAATTTTGACCCAATAACTTGAATAATTTTAGGTGACCGAGTACTCTTTTAACTTTATCTATTTCATGACTAAGCAACAAAGATGATCAACATGGTGTATTTAGAACATAGTCACGATAATATCCAGAAATCTATGAACACCCGAAATCACTTCAACTTTAGAGTCTTTTTGCCTCGCCAGTGCGCAACTGGCTGCAGTAAACTCGCAGTTTCCATAATTCAGGCAAATTACTACAACGCAAATGTGCGAAGTCGTATTTGGATATTTTCCCAACTTTGTCCCTGAAAATTTCAAAGAAGTTTTCCTGAAATTCAAACGAGTTCTAAAGTTCTATTTATGATAGAAAAAGATATTGATGTATGTTCTACTGGTTTCAAGAAAATTTATCAGGATAAATATGTGTTCCAGTAGCTCTTGAGAATTAAGAGATTTGATTTTGAGTAAAATGATCAAACTTGAGTATGGCCATTTGAGTTGGACGCAGGATAAGGTAGAAAAATCAGAGTTTTGGGTTGAGTTGAAGAAGTCAATGAGAACATCCCCGATAAATCACTTTAAAGGATACAGACGTTTACCAAAATTATTTGAAGAAATAATTTCTTATCCATGGAAAGTTTTGAGAATGTGATGGGGAGTAGGGTTGACGTAAAAGAAGTATGTCTTTATGGATTTCGGAAAGTCTGGTTAAAATGATTTAGTAGAGCCAACAGGAAAATGGTTCAACAAATTTTAAAAGAAGATTTTACTAATAAGGTGGAATCAATTCTCTGACCGTTCGTACTTCACGGTACTCAAGCATTGAGTTAAAATACTGCCTAAGCTTTGGATTGATCAAGAAGTTGCATAGAGAGTGTAGGGTTTCAAGTTGAGTGGGGAAATCAACAAAAATATTTGGAATAACCTAGGAGATAACAATCAAAATTTGAGGTTATTTTGAAAATATCTTCTCTAGGGGAATCATGAACTAACCAGGCTGAACCAATTCTTTCGATAATAATTGAGGTTTATGGTTCCAGAAGGATTTGGTTCAGGATTCGCTCCAAGGAAGTCAATTTAGAATTTAGATCAAGTTTGGGTACGCAAATCATAAAAGTTTCTCCGGTAGACAAGAGTTATTAGAGTTTAGAACTCTAGATAGAGAATGAGTCTGGATTCCCGTTAAAGATAGAAAAAGATTGATCACTAGTGGAGAAGTTAAAAGATCTGCTGACGAAGGAGGTTAAGGAGTTCTAGTAATGGTCCATAATTAGCAAAAGCAGAGATCCTAAGGGATGCTAAAAGTTTGTTAAAGATATGGGAAGGAGATAATCCCTAAAATCACGGGATACTAAAAGGTACAAAATCTAGGAAAAACATATGTTGTAACATACAGTCGGCCTAAACTGGTCAGGGTCCAAAACTACTCATGCCATCATCAAATTCTAATTGTTATAGGTACCAACTAATGTTTGGGTAATCCAAATTCTACCCTTCCAAATCACCAACATATCCCTGATAAATATCGCCTTTCATTCCTCCTCATTTACAATTTCAGCAATTGTATCGTAGGAGAGAGACTTTGGGAAAGATTTCTACCATAAGGGTGTAAACAAGAATTTTATTCATAAAGGAGAATTACAGCAAGACTCTCATGATTATTCTAAGGACATTCAGTTACAACTTCTTATAACAATAGGTAATGGCAGTTCTAGGTACTAGTCCTCATGGCTCTGGCTCTTGTATGAGCAGTCTCCAATCGCCTCATCTTCTTCTATGATCCTCGAGTCTGCATCATGCCTTCCTGCAGTGAGTGTAGGAGGCAAGGCTTGCTCGATAGGAAGAGAGTCCCTAGGTTGCAGCGTAGCAGGTGTTGCTGGGATAGGTGCTCTGGTATAATGGACAGATAAGATGCAGTTCTTTATCCGATGTTCAGTGGATCCACATGCCAAACATTGTCCCAATCTATTGCGGCAACTAACGGCCTGATGACCAGACCTCTTGCAGTAGTCACAAGCCAATAGCCTCTTACGACAAGACTGCCGAAAAATAGGGTACTTGATGGGACCCAAATATCTTCTAGATTCAGGGGTATACCTTCTAGGGTGAGGTTTCGTACTAACTCGGTTTAAGATAGCTAAGGCTACGTCATTGACATTATTCGTAATATTAATCTGTTTCTGCTGGGCCTCGGCTTGGGCCTTCTGACCTTCAAGTACACCTCGCAACAGGCTTGCGAGGTCAGAGGAGTTATCGGGCACTGAGGCCATAGCTTGAGCAGCTACTGCTGCAGTGACCTGCACCTCAGCCCGAGAATAGGTAGGGTCCGCCGCTTGATCTGCAGTTCCAGAAGCGGCGCCAGGTGCTGGTGATTCATGGGGCCGATCGGTCAACTGCAAGGATGGGGTGCGATCGGGTGATGGCACCACATTACCAGCATGGGTGGTCGTTCCCTTGGTCATATTCTGGAAAGTATAGGTTGCAATACATAAGCAAGGTAGCCTACCAGTCTATATCAATCAAAAATATTTAATAATAAAATATTTCGATCCTATGTCGTGACAAGTTGATGTTCTAGTGTTCTAATTGTTTCTAGATAAGTTTTCCTAAGTTGTTGTTGTTGTGGACCTGCATGGGCCACCACTGAAAACATGTCACGACCCGATCCCAAGTTAATGGGTCGAACCGGACCATGCCCAGCCTGCACCGTGGTGAGACGGCGGCAGTAAGCTGTTCCATTGCAGGTATTCACAACAACACAAGTACATTCTGTCACAACTATTATATTCGGAATTTGAAACTTTGTTTAATAAAATATTCAGGAGTACAACTGGAAAGGGAAATGCTGAAATAAACTACAAACTCCAAATAAAGAAGAAAAAGCAGAAAGGGAAACTATCTAAGCATCAGGTTCAGCAGTCCTCCAGAGACGGCTCCGGTACCGTCGCAGGGTAGAGAACCGGTCATAATAGCTATTATAATATAGCTCTTCATTCTCAGTGTTACCTAAAATGTTGTCTCCAGTCAGGAGGGAGCAAGAACGAAATATGCATCTCATAATTTAAATAGTAATTGGAAAGTGCAGGGTAAACAGTTTGAAATAATGATTTTCAGCAGTATAAAACAGTTCTGTGTGTTTTGAATATGCAAACGTCTATGACCGGCTTGGGTTGATCAGTAGTATCCTAGCGATACGATATGGCTTATCCCCGTGTGTAAGAGGGGTAAGCTAACACAGGAATTTCAATAGGGGCTTTGGTCATAAACGCCTACACTATTCCCCCAATCCCACATTCAATAACAGTAGCAATCAGTAGTTGAACCCTAAGGTAGAGTTCCGTGTCAGCAGTGTGGTTTAACATGCAGCTTAACTTTACTAAGGAAATTACAAGAAAACATAATCCGAAACTTGCCTTGTTTTAAATGACTGGAAAGACGAGTCGGTACCGAGGAGGAACGTCAGGTGTATCTTCGAGTTCCTACAGTTGAGAACTCGACTTAGAACCTTGAAATAACCAGGCTAAGTGTGCTAGTTGCAATCTCTAGTAGTAAGTCCTAGTCAGGTTTTAATTGTTATTTAAGCTACAGCTAACGATTACGTCGCAACTACGTGAGTTGATTAAACCGGTTAATTTGATTATTTGAAAAATAATGCAAGAACAAATTATCTTTGGAAGACTTTGTGCTTTTTGTACTATAGCTATAAGAATATAGTTTCTTATAGTGGTAAATCATGAACTAGTTATCCTACTAATATTTATCCATTTATTTAATTCCTAATTAATTATAAAATGATTACGTTCTAACTAGGATTATACGTCCAAATCAAACCACCCAAAATCAACATCAACCCAGAAAAGAAAGTAAAACCTATGCTAAACAATACATGGGCACAGCTAATCATCCTAGAGTTATGGGCTTATGCCCTGTACAATTCTTTTTACATCAAATAAGAGAAAATGATTTAGTTACTAAATAAAATGCAGTAAATAAATAACTATAATAAATAGCTTAATCATTAAATAAAATAATTTAAAATAAAAGTTGGAGTCTCAGACTCGGTCCATCATCAAATCTAGCTAATACCTCAACGTCCGGTCGGACCGGTGCGTTTGCATTTCGCTAGGGCCCACAGACCGGTACGGTCGTCGCCCGAAAAGTCGGTTTTAAATTCATTTTCTGAAAACCAATTTGAAATCAAAATAAATAAAGTTTTGTAAAAATTTGGGCAGCATTTCCTCTATTTCGGAACAACCCAACACTGGGAAATGCGCCAACCAAAAACCTGCAATTGTTCCAACCAAATAATAATCCCGAAAATATAACCACCGAAATAATTTCCGACCACCAGAACCTTCCCGAAATACCCGGGATTCCCGCAATCAAACCAACAACACACAAATCTCAGCAGACAATATCACAGAAAATGCTAACGTAGCTAACCGAAACTACGACGTAGCTAACCGGATTTCCGAAGGGAAAATCGGGGACCGATTATCATCACAGACTACCAATGAAAAGCAACGGGACAGAGAATTTATACCTCGGGGTGCTCGGCTAGAGCTCTCAGATGATAAAATAGAAGAAAAGATAATCCAGACGTTGCCGAAATGATGCTGATCCCACGTCGTCGACGACGAACGTCGAAAACTCCGAAATAGGCACAGCAGAACTGATCCAGAGATCACTCGTCCAAAAGGCAGCGAGTTCGACCAGCAAAACTTGGGAACGCCGACGACGGGAACCAGCGGCTAGGGCACGCTGGCTCGAAGGGTTCGCCGGAGGGTGGCGGCGCACGGGCACACGTCGGAGACAGCGCTGGAGTGCGCTGTCGGAGTCGGCGACGGACGGATCTGGACAGCGGGGCTCGCGGGGAAGCGAGGGTGCCGGAGCTCGGGACAGCGCGGGGGAGATCCGCGCGCGCTGAGAGGGGTGCACGGCCGCTGGCTTCGCCGGGGGTGGGCGAGCTCGGGGTGGCGGAGATCGCCAGAGAGTGGGCCGCGCACGGACGGCCGGAGGCGCGAGAGAGGTCGCGCGCGGGGGAAAGGGGCCGCAGATTTGGGCTCGGCCGGCGGGGAGGAAAGCTGCGCGCGGGGGCGCGGCCTCGGATGGACGGCGAGGGATTTGGGGGTTAGGGTTCGGGTAGGTGGGGAAATAGGTCCAGAGAGATGGAGAGGGAGAGAGAGAGAGTTTGGTTGCTTTGTGTGGAAAGAGAGAGATGAGAGAGTTATGTGTTAGCTTCTCCTCTGTGAGATGAGTTGTGGTTCTGTGAGAACGTGGGGGAGAATAAAAGAAAGAGTGGGTTGTAACGTTGGGAAAAAGTGTGGTGGAGAATGGGTCGGGGAGGGAAAATAGGATAGGTGGAGAATAAGTCTCCCACTCACACGCTGGTCCTTCGGGACCAGCCAAAGTAATTTTTTTTTATTATATTAAAAACCAAGCAAAATCTGGGTTTAAGAAAAGAATGGATTTGGGCTCGGGCCTGGGTCTGGGCCCGGACTCGTGTCTGGGTTCGAAAACCAAAAATCCATGTTATTATAATTTTGAAACTATTTTCCACTCAAAAATATTTAATAGTAATAATATTATTAATAATAATAATAATTTTGAAAAACTAAGAGAAACATTAATTATAAAACACAAATTATGGGTTTCACACTACATAACATTATCTGATTGAACACATATCCATAATTTTAAAAATAACCATAACAAATCATATTAAAACATATTCAATTATATTTTAAAATATTCTAATATAATTTAAATTTGTATATACTTTATTAATACTATCATTGATTTTATTATACGTACAACGCACGTGAACGTGGCTAGTATATATATATATATATATATATATATATATATATATATATATATATATATATATATATATATAAAGAGAAGTTGAAGAGAGCAAATTTCTATTTGACGGAGGAGACGAAGAGGCGTTGATAACGGTTATTAATTTTTTTTTTTCCAAATTTTTATAGAATTAGTTACGTTGTAAAAAATTTAGAAATAGGTAACAGCTGTTTTCTTTTTCAACGGGATACTTAATTACATATGTATCTATAATAATATCTGACACTTAAGGAGCCCCTAAAAAATGGGACCCTAGGCAACCCTTTCTTTTGCTTAAAGGACGAGTCGACCCTGTTCACCCCCTCCCCTCGGCACCCTTCGGGGCCCACCCTTCAAATTTCGTGAATCCCTTCAATGGTGGGCCGACACGTGGCTTACGAGCCAAAACTGCGGTCCATATAATGTTGTCCTTTTAAAAATATTAAAATAGATACATACCTTCGAAAAACTCTTTGCATAATTATTTTTTTAATTTTGGTGCCCTTTACTGAATATGCGTCCGTTCTTATTGTTGGTTGTTTATAGTGTTGCAATATGTTGTTTGTGGGACAAAAATTGTGATAGTTTGAATATTTTAACAAAGTCTATTATAACTAAATGTTTCGAAAACATGGATTAATTACATGATCCCAAACGAACTGGATTTCCTACTATAAGCTACAGTTGTAAGATTTTGTAATCCCTTGAGATAAAAAATTTAGATTGAATTTCGAAATCCGTATTATACATATATATTTTCGTGAGGAAAGACCAATATATCCTTAGATAGAGGTGATATAGGGATCGTCAGAGAATTCTTGAAGCCTAGAATAGAGTTTGAAAGTGATTATGTCACGTCTCAATTCCGCAGAGTCCTTTCGTCCTCGCTTCGGACTCTGTAGAACCGTTCGTCTTCGCTTGGGCGTGATGTCGTGCAAGCCTAAGTTGCGCTTGCACAAGGCCGAAACATGTAACAAGACAAGATAGACAATACGCAGCGGAACATATTACAGCTATTTGAAGCAGCGGTGGACAGATTGCATAATATAATTGAACACAATGGTAACATAGACAAATTCTCTTTATTGATTTCATTTCTTCGGATTACAAGCTCTCAATTCTCCCTGATACAATGCTTACATTCTCTCAGAAATATTACAGATTACAGTGATCTCGTTCCATACATTACACCACTTTATATACAAAATCAACTCTTTGCAACAGATGTTCTTCTCTTAGCATCTCTTCTGATTTCTGGCTCCTGAGGATGAGGTCCGGACTATCGCTTCGGACTATACTTCTCGATGCATCTTGCACCTACGTGCAGACTGATGATGGGTCAGTATATCAACATACTGGTGATTGTCAACAAAGACTACATTTGTCTGAAACGATCACTAATTCATTTAGTGAGAAAATATTTTTTGTGATGTGATCTTGCTACTTTTACCTATGTTCATTTCATGCATACTCAGAGTCAGATTACATCTCTTTTGAAAACACTTTCGAAAAGCCACAATTCATTTCAATTAATCTCAAACATACAACGCGACTGTTCATTTCAAGTACGATGACTATTCATTTCATGTGCAGTATGCAGCGTGTTTCATGAACCATATCGTTTCATTAGGGACAACATCATTAGCATTAACATTTTTTTTTCTTTTATTCAAGACATTCTCAGGGTCAGATTACAAGCATGATTATCATAACTTCTTTGGACGGAACATAGCAATTTTTGTCAACAATTTATTCTTTAAGCAACTCATGTTCAGAAAACTTAGCAACGAATGTATCATTTTTCAGTGATTCTTACCATAGCCGATGGTCCATTCCTGCACAATACAAGGATTAGCATAAACATAATATAACTAGTATTTCTCATGTTCGTCTCTGCATTGTTATCTATTAACGAAATATCTATCGACTCATGCAATCCGATTGGCAGCTGTGACTCAAGGCTCAGCTCTGCACTAGTACATGCACACACCAGTAGTTGTGACTCTCCGGGTCACCTCTGCACTGATATGCACACATACTAGCAGCTGTGACTCAGGGTTCAGCTCTTTACCAATCCACGCCTATCTACATGATGGTCCATGGATATTTCCATTATTAGCAGTTGGGACGTTTTAGCCCATCTCACTAATAGACTAACACCCCCAGGGTGTCATGTTCCCTCCTAGGCCGAGCGATCCCAGTGTCCTGGAACCGTTCGAGAGATTACATCCTTGTGTGCACAAGTTGTCCGGACCGACACTATGAATGCAATGTCTATCAATTAAACTCTTCTTGTTAACAATTTATCGATCGATCAGACATTCCATCTTATCTCTTCTTTTTCATATAATCGAGCCAGTAGCTCTACTCTTTTTTCTATACGGACAAGCCGTATCATCTCTTTTCAGGCAACTCTTGTACAATAGCAATCTATCCAACATTACAATCTTTTACAACAGTTTAATATCATTAAACATTGAAACATACTTGATAGCATACGATAGACATATGAAAGCATCTCATTTCTCTTGTTATTAACATCGCAAGGTTCTCTTGATCAAGGCAACGTTCACTTCTTACTATCAGGCAACAATCTAACTTTAGCATGACAGGCATCATATTATTTACTATTAACAGGCAACAATCTTCTTTTCAGCATACATGTTAACTCTTTTCTTGTTCTTAGCATGACACCATGTAAATTCTCTTATAAGCATACTCAATGATTTACCATCTTGTTATTAACAAAAGCATTCAATAAAAAAATTCAGATTCTTATTGGGCGTAAGCGAATCATAAAATGAGTCTTTGTCCACTCACCCAGATTAATCGTGTTCTGTTGCAGAGCCAGCAATTCGATCTCTCTGTTTATCTAGTGCCATCGCGGAGCGGGACACTACATAATTACCCACCGAGAAGAAGTTTTGTACTCGAAACTTAAGGAGAAACTTACGATATTCATAGCAGCGATAGTCCTCATCCTTTGCCATCATCAATCCATAATAATCTTTTTCTAACAAATTTACAAACAAAAAAAACTCGACTTTTTCTAAACAAATTATATATTTTTTTTTCAGATATCAATTTTATCAATAAATTTAACAATACAATCTTATCAAATAAATAGTAATAATAATAATAATAATAAAAGAAGTAATTAGTTGAGTACTATACTTACGTTTTTGTAATAGTCAAACAAGACATAAAAAAATAAGATTGTTTGGAGAAAAAAAACAAAACAACGGGTATAATGATAAAAAGTATTTAAAAAATAATAAGTGAATTAGTTGGACTCGTGGTAATGATTTTCTAAGTACATTTTTTTAATTTATGGTTATTATTACCATTTTTGTTACTAAATCTTACAATGTTTAAGTGGTTGTATGTCCTCTTTGCATTGACTTTCTAATAAAATCATTACTACGAAGTACTACTTAAGTTTCTCCATTTCAAGAGCTAATTGGACTAGTAATTAGTCACGAGCAATGTTCGGAAGTCTTGCCCATTAAGGGAACTGAACAGTTGTCCGACTCGCCTGCCCTCTGAGCCGATTTTGAAAAGAAAATGACTAATATTTACACCAGCGGCTGTTGATTATAAAACTCTAGAAAAAAAAATACAATAATAATATCTAGAATATGTTACACTAATCTGGAACGAAAAATGACGAAAAATGTGTTGTACATGTTTTTTCGAGAATTCGTTTTTGTTACACGTGCGTGAAATTGGGAAGGTTTTGTGCACGGTGGTAGGTGTAGAGAGTCGTGGCCCACATATCAGGGATCTAATTACTCGATGTGCGTCCTAAAATCATTGATATGTGGGACCCATATCAAAAGAGAAGAAAAATTGGAAACCAAATATTACTTCTTCAATTTTGTGTTTGTATAAAGCAATAAACTCATCTACATTCATTCGTCACTGAAGTCATATCATTACCTAGGAATATATGTATTATTAATTGAGTGATGCTGTAACAAAGCAATAAACCCGTCTACATTCATTCAGCACTGAAGTCCTATCATTCTCTAGAAATATATGTATTATTAATTGAGTGATGCTGCCTACCAGGTCATAGCGCACACTTTTTTTATATATGATTTTCTTCAACCCCATTAGATTAGATGATGATAACTTAAACAGAAAATTTTATACAGAGGAATAAAAATTTTAGTATTTATACAAAAAAAAAGTTTAGAAAAATTACGAAGAAGAGGAAGGGACGACATCATGGATGATGTCCAAAAAAAGAAAAAAAAATTTCTGACGCCATCCATAATATCGTCCAACATGTGATCCACACCCCCGGCGCCATTACTAATGTCACTCAATTCATGCCATCCATCCGGCGCCATTACTAATGTCATCCAATTCATGCCATCCATCCGGCGTCATTACTAATGTCATCCAATTCATGCCATCCATCCGGCATCATTACTAATGTCACCGTATGTGCCAGCTCCCCTCCCCCCTCCCGACGCCATTACTAATGTCACCCCACTTCGTTTATTTTTTCTTTTTAATCTACCCGAAAAACAAAAATATAATTTTTTTTAAGAGAAATGTTCAAGTTGATAAACAAAATGTAGTAAGCTATTTTTCCCTATTCACCCAACGGCCATAACTTTTCCAAAGAGTCGTTCCTTCTAGCAAATTTATGTGAGTGATAGCTGTAGACAAGGACGGAACCAGAAATTCGAACTGAAATAGGCTAGATGAATCGACTCATATAAATTTTTTTTTTTTGCCTTGGCTGGAGCCCACCCCAATTGCAGTGGTTCCTTCTAGCATATTTATTTATAATATATCGACTAAAAAAGTAAGAAAAGGTTCAATATTTATACATGCATGCGTGGAACAATTCATAGTGTGCATACAAGATATTTGCAACTATATTTCTTTTATATATATATATATATATATATATATATATATATATATATATATATATATATATTTTTTTTTTTTTCTTTCTATATTTCTTTTATATATATATATATATATATATATATATATATATATATATATATATATATATATATATATATATATATATTTTCTATATTTCTTTTATATATATATATATATATATATATATATATGTATATATATATATATATAAAAGAAATATAGAAAATATATATATATATATATATATATATATATATATATATATATATATATATATATATTTATATATATATATATATATATATATATATATATATTTTCTATATTTCTTTTATATATATATATATATATATATATATATATATATATATATATATATATATATATATATATATATATATAGGATCAAAACCTCCCCTTAGAAAACCTCCTAAAAATTTTTCTCACTCTAATCCGTAATTTAATGTTAATATTAATGTTAATGTTAAAATTAACATTAAATACTAAAATTAACATTAAACTTAACATTAAAATTAATATTAACATTAACATTAACATTAATACTAACATTAACATTAATATAAAAATAATAATAATATTAACATTAACATTAATATTAACATTAGTATTAACATTAACATTAATATTAACATTAATATTAACATTAATATTACGAATTAAAGTGAGGGGGATTTTTAGGGGGTTTTCTAAGGGGGGCTTTTGATCCGCTTATATATATATATATATATATATATATATATATATATATATATATATATATATATATATATATATATATATATATATATGCGGAAGCAGAGAAGCAGAAGATAGAAGAGACAGAAGGAAATCTTTTATTAAGCACACAGTAGTAGTACAAGCTTGCAGAAAAGGAAGGAAATGAAAAACTGAACTGAAATTGCACACTGAGAAAGAGGGCGCAACCCCTTATTTATACATAACTCATTGATGTAATGAGTCCGCCATCTGTCGGTTACCAGGCCATCTGTCGGTAGGAGAGTGTCGGCCGACCTTACTTTAAGAAAAGTAAAGGAATCGTCTTTACTTTAAGTCACATTAAAGCTTTTGTCGACTTTACTTTATGTAAAGTAAAGGAATCTTCCCAAAAGTTTTGTTGGTCATGAAAGAAAAGGTTCACGGACGGTTCACGGACGGACCACATTATTTTGGAACTATTCTCCTCCATCTTTTGCCTTCTTCTGTTCTTCAGCATTTGAGGATGACGACTCGGTACATAATAGAGTCAGAGCCTTTTGGTACATAGTATCAAAATCTTCTTCATCATCTGGATTCTGAGAATCCTCCATAGAAATATCAGGCTGAATTGGAACTGTATCTTCCATATTAAAATCAGCAATGAATTGGGCTTGAAAGTATTGAAAGCATCTTTTTTTTAATTCTTCTTCTGTAATATAGGGGTTCTTTCTAATCAAAGAAGCTTTTAATTTCTTGATTGGACTATTTTCCATTATATCTTATTTTAACTGCTTCTCAATAAGTACCTCAATTACTTTGATATTAGCCTGAATTTCGGCTAATTTCTCATTCTCATCGATTCGTTCCCACCATTTTATATGGAACCTTCTGACTAGTACTGGGATATTCAGGGCATTAATCTCTCCATGGAGAGTCCATTTCATAATAAATGGAATGTCATTTTGTACAAAGAAGTGAAGTGCACTCTCACCTTCAAAAAGATGTTCTTTTTGACAGGGAACCGAAGAATTTACCCAATTAGAAAAACTTTCCTTAATAGAAACATGCAAAATATCAATGGTTGCCCCAAGTAGCAGCCACCAATTATAGAACCATGTAGTGATATCCAGGCTGAGTATTTCTGGACAGATTTTTAGAAACCAAGTATGCTTTTTATTAGCGTTTTGATAATAAAACACTTTGTAAAAAGTATCAACATATTTCCAGTAAGTATAGACTAAGGCTGGTTTATCACGAACGATACTGGTCATAAAGGAATTAGGATTTAAGCCCCAAGATTGTGGAGTTATCACCCTTTTGATAATAACTTTGCTATAGATTATATCAAAAGTAGGATCATTAACCTTCTGATAGTAGTGTTAGATTTCCACAGATTTGGACGCTAATAAAATTCTCTCGTACATATTACGAATTTTATGGAATCTTGGAAACATGCTAAGATCCATGTAGCGAGCCATCAATTTCCATGGCTCAGACAGAAGGGGCACTTCTTCACGACTAATTTGAATAATTTCTTCAGACTTTATTTTCTGAAGAAAAACTGGTTCCTTATCAACCACGTCTTTAAAGGAGGGAGAAGACTGATTTTCTTTTCCTTTGGTAGTACCAGAATCGGGTCTGGACCCCTGGAAATGTTTCCTAGCAACGGGTCTAGGAACCCATGGTTGCTTACCCTTTCGACTTGACATCCTGCAAAAATTCACGAGTCAAAAAGTCAAGGAAGAGAATTCTCATTTCCACGTATATATTCAATATCAAAATCAAATATAGCTAATTCAGCCTGCCATCGTGCAAATATTTGTTTGGATGTTAAATTTTTTACATCCTTTTCTAGGACTGTCTTAGCGGAGCTACAATCAATTCTTAATAAGAATTTTTTATTAGGTAAATCATCTTGGAACTTATTGATACACAAGATGATAGAAAGAATTTCTTTCTTAATGGTAGAATAATTTATTTGAGTATCATTCCATTTATCGGAATGATACCAAACTAACACTGATTTGTTAGTACCCGGATTTAATTGTTTTAAGATACCACCATACCCAATACTACTAGCATCAGTCTCTACTATTTTGTACCGTTCAGAATTCGCTATATGAAGACAGGGTAAATTTTATACTTTCTGCTTAATAATTCTAATGGCATTAGTATGGTTAGGACTCCAAGGACCTGGATTTTTCTTTAATTTTTGATACAAAATCTTTGTATCTTTGGCTATATCTTTATAAAAGTCAGCTACATAATTAAGAGCGCCTAAAAACCTTTGCAGCTGCTTAATATCAATAATCTTATCAGGAAATTTAGAAGCGAATTCAATGCTTCTGTCAACAGGGATTATAGTACTATTTACTATATTATGTCCTAAGAATCTTATTTCAAGCTGAAATAAATTCATTTTAGGAGCCGAAATAACAAGTCCATTTTTAATAACTTGATGTTTGAAGATATTCAAATGTTTGAAGTGTTCTTCAATGGTATTAGAAAAAATTAGTATGTCATCTATGTATGACAGAATGAAATTAGAATGCTGAATAAATATTTCATTCATAATATTTTGAAATTCAGAGGGAGCATTTTTTAATCCAAAAGGCATAACATTCCATTCAAAATGTCCAAAAGGAACAATAAATGCCGTTTTATATTTGTCTTTCTCATCTATTTGAATCTGCCAATATCCAGATTTCAGATCAAACTTAGAGTATATATTTGCCCTAGCTATCCGATTAAGCAAGTCCTTCTTATTAGGAATAGGATATCTTATCCATTTTAAAACCTTGTTTAAGGGTTTATAATTAATAACAAGGCGAGGGACTCCCCTTTCCTTTTCTGCAGCATTGTTCACATAAAATGCAGTGTAGCTCCATGGAGAGTAAGACTTCCTTATAAGTCCTTTATCTAAGAGATCTTGTATTTCCTTTTTACATAACTTTAGATATTCAGAGTTCATTTGGCAAGGTCTGGCCTTAGTAGGAATATTAATCTCTCTAAAAGTCTCTTCATAGGGAAGAGACACAATATGCTTCTTTCTACCCCAAAAGGCATTAGGCATATTCCTACAAGTTTGAAGTTTGAAATCCTCTTCAACTTGTAAATTTTTTTGACGGATCTCCGACTTTTCTAATTGCTGAGAAATACCTAATATTTGTATTTCTTCTTTAAGAAAATTTATTTGATTTTCTTTTAAATAAACTTCCTTAATTTCATTTAAATTTTTTACCATCGGATCAGTAATAAAACAAACCTAATTTGTTCGTTTTTGTATTCAATAATGATTCCTTTCTTGCTTATCTCCCTTATTGGCATAAGCTTTTCTAAGAAATGAGTTCCTAGAATAACATGTTGTGTTATTTCTTTACAACAATAAAATGTAAAGGAATACACATATTATCCTTACAAATATTTACATATGTAATTTTGTAACGGGTAGTCAATACTTTATTATTAGCAGCACTGAGAGTCTGAGTGGTTCGTTCACAGTATTTTATTGGAACAATTCCTTCTTTAACACAATTCAGATCAGCACCACTATCAAGAAGCGCAATAAGATCTGTGATATAATACTCATTATTGATGATTAAATTTATTTTTATAAACCATTTGTGAGTAATAAACAGATCTATCTTATTTAGAAATGAATCTGGATCATCCTCAGAGTTATTAGGTTTATTGGATAAAGCTAATTCTTTACCCTTTAGGGATACGTTTGAAGTAGAAGCTAATCCTTCTAATTCATTTATTGGAGTTCCCGGTTCCCTAAAACCGCTAATTTCAAATTTTTTAAGCCTCTCTTGGGTAATCGCACCCTGTACTTGTAAGGACTTTATTTCCTTTTTTAGAGTTTTAATCTCCTGATTGAGATCGCTAATTGCAACAGGTACATGATTTTTGTTTTTATACCTATTAATAACTTCAGACATATTATAAGTATTTTTCTCATGTTGCTGAATAATATCTTCTTCATTCTTTTCATCAGTAAGAAGATCAAGAATTTTAGTACGAACAGAACTCGTAATATTATTATTCAAAAGACTATAATATTTCTCTTTTATCACCTTTAGTCAAGGTGTGAATAGAAAGACCATTCATCTCTACTATAGATTTATAGTAGTCAGCATCTTCCTGTATTGAACAATTATTGCATTGGCAATCGCTATCACAAATTTCTTCATCTGAAGATGACTAAATGTTTGATGATCTAGACTCCTTTTCAGAACCAGAATTGATCATAATCTTTAAAAGAGTCTTTCTCAATCCTTCATCTTGAATCTCTTCTATTTTCTTTTTCACATAGCATTTGCTAGCATAGTGGCCTAATTTACCACATCTAAAATACTTGGTTGTTTTATTAGAACCTTTTGGAGGATTCTTTCTCCTATGAGAAGAAGGATGATCTCTATCTTTATAAGGAATATTTCTTTTATTTTTCCTATAATTATTTTTCTTTTTATAACTTCTATCCAAGTTTTTAGAATTTTTTTTTATCATTAGGAGGTTTATGAGTATCAATCGCAAACTGACTACAAAATTCTCCTAACTGATGACGCTTAGTTAATCTCTGAGATTTTAACTGATTTCTTAATTTAAGATCGTTGCATAAAGCTAATCCTTTTTGTATGCAAATACTTACCAAATATCCGTAAGTAAATTTATCATAAGGAATAATTCTCGCGTGCTTATTACGCATTCCTTGTTTGACTCTTTCAGCAAACAAGTTGGACAATCCATCAATAAATTTGGATTTCCAATGAGCACTGTTGGCATCGCCTAATTGCGTAATCCTACTCAAGAAAGTGTCTTTATACCATCTAAAGTGAGTCAAAGTCGGGCATATGAGGTTTTGTAAGAGAGTTCTTATCTTCTCTCCCTCGTCAGAAATGCCACCAGTAAAATGTTCTAGTATAGTACAAATTAGAGTATAGACGGCATCAGCAGAGCCAACCATATTCTCAATTTTAACAGCAGTATATATTGTTTCCTTTTGGGTTGCTGAAATACAATGATCCCACCAACCTTTAAGGATGTCCGTAAAATCGCAGGTTATGAATTTAGCAATGCTAGAATCAGTATTACCACCAGTTCTTGCAATTGTGGTATACATAATCATCCTATGTAATGTATCATGAATCTGTTTATCAGATTGACCATCTATGTTCCATTCATAGATAGTACCACCTTGATAATTATTTTGAATGATATCATCATTCTCTTCGAAGAGCACATCCATTGGTGTGGGTCGTTTATAATAATATTTAGACAATCTTGGCTTAACATAGTTCATCTTATTTATCATTCCTGATGAAGAAGTCGGAATATCAGAGGATTGAAACGATCTTTGTATCGCGTCAATACTGATTGGACTTATCTCCAAATCTTCTGATCTATTTTCTAGGTCATCTGAGGCTTCAGTTATATTACCATCTACTGAATCTTCAGCATCAAGCATATAAAGACATATCTTTAACTTTTTTTATCAAATCTTTGATAGAAATTTCAGGATTCAGTTTGTAATCCTGAATTTCAACCGGAGGTTGAATCGGAACATTCTCAGTCTGTCTTATTTCAGATTTTGAAATTTGAGGTATTTCAATATTGATTGCCCTTAATCTATCAACAACCAGATCAAGCGCAATTTCAACTCTTGTTAATTGTTTCCCAATAACTTGAATATAGTTATTGGTATAATTATTTTGTTTTATTATATTCTGCATCTCTTTTATAGTTTCTTCTTTACTTTCAATAGTTTTCAAAAAAGAGACCGCTTCTATTTGGTCAAGCATGTGCTGGGCACGAATAATGATTGGATCACATGGAGGATATAAGGAACGATGCTTTATTCCCTTATTAGTGGTCCAATTAACATAATTATCTTCAAGCACATTAATTTGTACCAACTCATCTTTGATATAGTTTTTTATGAACCATTCAACGAACCAAACTGTTTTTCCTATAGAACTCATATGAGCATAATAATTATCACGATATTGATATCTCTCTTCTTTAGTATACTTCTTTTCAAACCATTGTCTGAAAACTATATTTTCTTTATATTCAGTATTTAGGATTTTTTGAATTTCTGGATAGGTTGTGTAGTCCATAAAATAAACTAATATCGCATTTCCGACTCTCACACACACACACACACACACACACACACACACACATACATATATATATATATATATATATATATATATATATATATATATATATATATATATATATATATAAGCCTAGTCATTAGGGTGGAACTAGGAATTTAATTTTTATTTCATACTAAATCTATTTCAATGTGTAAAATAATTTTTTTTTATTATCAACTTGAACATTTCTGTTTGTTATTTGAGTACATTTTTGTGTATCAACTTCAACATTTCTCTAAAAAAAATCACAATTTTGTTTTTTGGGTAGATTGAAAAAAAAATGAACGAAATGGGAAGACATTAATAATGACGTCGGGGAGGGGGGTGGGCCACATGCAGTGACATTAGTAATGGCGACGGGTTGGTGGCATGAATTGGGTGACATTAGTAATGGCAGGGGGGGGGGGGACATGCTGGACGACATCATGGATGACGCCAAAGGTTTTATTTTTTTTTGGACACCATCCATGATGTCGCCCCTTCCTCTTCTTCGTAATTTTTCTAAACTTATCCCTTTTTGCGTAGATACCACAAACTTCATCCCTCTGTATAAAATTTTCTGTAACTTAAAAGATTTGTATTCAGTCAAATGGGGTGAACAAAAATTAGAATGTATGTATTATTATTCGGAGCTGCTACGTTGCCGTTTGTGACCGCCGTCCGACGTGACGGCCGCCATTGGCTTCCTGGTCCGGATGGAGTCCGAAGATAGTAGGGGGACAATGGGTGGCCGCCACGTCTGCTGACGGTCACGTCCGCGGTAACCGTAGACAGAATATCAATTTTGATTTTTATTGTGAGGGATTTTTTTTTTACAATGTTGATAGCTGTAATCAAGTCACCTTATATTAGTAGGATGTTACAATTTATCTTTATTCATAACCATCATCCTATAATTCTGTTTTCGTAATGCAGATAAATGAATGTCCGGTCACACTAGAGTTATCTCATTCTCGATGGTATGATCTTTGTCATGATTCTCACTTTAACCCTATTTGTAATCATCACTTCAAAAGTTTTGTCCCGGTAATGACAAATATTGCATAGAGTATAACACTGCCTTCATTGCCTTCTTGTTCACTAGTGTCTCTATGCATCAAGGTTGCACTAGAGAGGGATTTTTTTCTTCTTATTCCAGCATTGAATCTTGCTTTCCTGCAAAATTTTGCTTTTATAAACTCGCTGACAATCTCCTCTAGATCTTCATAAGAGAACTCTGACACGTAGTTTGTAGAGGAATGATATCACTGATAATAAGGTCTCTTTTTCTTGTCTCTACTTTAGCATTTTTAAGACCTTCACTCTTATTTCCTCTTTCCACACTCATGACATCCAAGTTTTGTATCTTCTTTCATGTGAAGTCATTTGATAATATAGGCTGAAAAAATTATGTACTTTCTTGCTGCTGAAAGGGAACACAAGTGGACAATGCCAAATGCTTGCTTAAAGAACCATACGAGAAAATTTAAGAGTTTGCAGACCAATTTGTTGTCCAACCTTGGCTTTCATGCTGAAATTCTCTCTCCATGTTAATTTTATCCATTTTTCATGAATCTTGAGGATTATAATTCGACTCTTTCCCAAATTGAGAATAGTATGACTGATAGAAAGAATCGAGGTTTTGGAAACCCATAGATTGAGGATAAGGATTTTGATGTGGAACTTGGTGAGGGTTTAGGACTGACTGTGGTGGTTGTCCATATGCAGTCATGGGTGAAGGCATTCCAAGAGTACTAGGTATACACTGAAAATGGATTTGGAAAGATCATGTCATGATTGGGGTATAGTGTGGTGGAGGTGCTGCCATTGTCGAAGCATATTGAGGAAAATCAAACCCTCTTCTTGACCTAGCCAACTTATCCATCAATCTATCAAACTTATTGTTCAAGTTCTGAATTGTACATTTCAATGCAAGATTTCTTCCCTCCTTAGTAGAAGGAGGCTGATTCACTGGAGATCCGTGCCCGAAGCCACGGCTGTTTGAGCTCCATTAATTCGCCACTAACCTCCCCTTCCCCATCGGCTCCAGATTGGGGGTGATCTTGCATACGAAGTCATAATTGTTTTACTAGAATCAAGAAAAATGTAACAATTACAAGACATCGAAATGAAGATTACAATTCAACACCTATCCACTCCACTCTCCTCTTTTTTTATATGAAACCCTTCACAAGAATGTAGTTTTCTCTTAAAGATAATCTAACCACATTTAACTAGCTAACTAACTGTTCTTGGACTTGAGCCAGTCATGAATGGCAATCACTAACAAATATAGTCCTTGAGCTTGAGCAGTAGGTGTCTGTGAAAGAAGGGATTGCATCATAGTTTGGAAATTTTCATGGTGGCATGGAGTTTAGGTTCTTCGGTGTGATTATTTTGTTGTTGATGCTTTTGTAGATAATGCATGTTTTGTTTTCGATTCTCTAGCAATTGATAGACATTTTAGGTTTCAACATTCTATCATTTGAAATTTGAAAGCTAAAAATTCGTATAGCTGATCTTTGAGGTGTTTCGTGTCCATGTCATGTTGGACAAGCAATTAGGGACGAATGCATGAATTTAAAAGAGGGGAGTCAACCTCAAATATTAAAAAGTCCAAATTTTTGTTAAATAAAGTTTGCTACATCAATATTTTGTTCTTCTTCCACCCTGGCTTCCCTCTCTGTATTGAATTATCAAAAAATTGGTCCGATAAAAAAAATCAGAAAAAAAAATCGGTTATAAATTGGAAGGATTTTAAATCGGAGTATTCGGATTTTGCGACCGGGTATTACAAAGTTGAGAAGAGAGTGAATGTTTTGTGAGAATTTAGTATCGGAGAAACTTACAGTCGAGTAGGAATCTCGAATGGGGATGCGCCCAAGATTCTCAAATGTATTTCTTTTGAAGGAAATAAGTATTGCTTATGTCTGTTTGTGGGACTGTAGTCCGTTGGGTATACCGAGGGTTCCGTGGGAATGACACGGTCTGAATCTCCCCTATACGTTGCTCACCGGTTCGAAGAAAAGGACACCTCAAAAAAATAAAAATATTGCCTATCAAAAGTCGTTATTTGTTACTAATTAACTGTTGTTACAAGTTTAATGATGCTCATGCAGCGACATCTTGCTACTTACATAAAAATGCAATTCTTTGCAAATATATAATTTACCTTTTTCCCCTGCATTTCCAGTAAATTGCACATTGCTTCATTTGTCTATAACAGGCATAAGCATTAGTTTTTAGATAACATGACCAACCACTGCTTCCTTCATCTAATATGTTTCCTCATGATTTATGTAATAAAACTTGTTTCTTCTACCTATTGATAACCTGGAAGCCAATTTTCACCAACGGGGACAGACCCATACAAACACTGGTCATTGCCAGTTGTGAGAGCATTGAGTGGCAGGTATAAATGCTTCTACCGATTTTCTTGTGGTTTCTGTAGTGCCCCGTCCCGTTCAGTCAATCGAAGGAATCGAAATGCTAACGGCGTTCGGACTTAGCCTTGCAACGGCTTGCTCGGAGACATCGCTCATGTGGGATAGTTTCGGTGAACTCGTCTCATCTTTACCTTCACATAATAAATCGCATGTTTTCAACTTGCACAAGTAGACTTAATAATAAAAGAGAAGAATCCACATAGCTAAAGGGAGTAATTCCGACGGGTCGAATTGAGATAGAATATGGAATAGTCCAACGGTCGGTTTAGAGTTGGTGCACTGCGTGACATAATGGTATCAGAGCACGGCTTTACGACCTTGGACTATCGATTGAATTCTTTAACTCTGTTGTTTTCGCAAACTCTGAATTGTGCTTCCGCAAGTTGATATCGTTGGTGCGCACTCTCTCAATTGTCCCACGGGATGTCCATACAGCTAAATATTTTCAAAAGCTCGCAGAAGCGTTC
The DNA here is from genome assembly GCA_029216955.1 of Iris pallida. NCBI lineage: Eukaryota > Viridiplantae > Streptophyta > Magnoliopsida > Asparagales > Iridaceae > Iris > Iris pallida. The sequence goes on along the minus strand of JANAVB010002195.1, from coordinate 192,466 downwards.
AATCGAACGCATCGGTAGGCCCTTGTGCCGAACGGTGTCAAACTTGACTTGACAGAAAACGTGTGCTAGAGTTAGTAAGTCGCGTGCGTGCCTAACGAGTCCTACGTCGACATTAGCAAATGAGCGTGCAAACTCGGGGTATAGTCCATACGGGATGGTTATGCACACGGCCTTTTGGCTAAGTTGTGCCGCGTGTCGCGCACCTAGACTTTATGGTGCAAACGAGTTGCGAGCGATATTGAGTACCGCTCGGTCGGGAACGAAACTACACTTAGAGTGACTATCGATAGAGTGCTATCGAGCGACGATAATGTCTATGCGATATAGATGAGTGTGCTTGAAATTCGAGGAATGGTTCGAACGGGATTCAAAGAAGTCGATTTTGATTCGAATGATAGTTTTGAGGATTTGTTGAATGACTTCATTCCTGAGTGGTGTATGCGATAGCCTCAGGAATGTCGATCGATCGATTGAAGATACAGAATATCGATGAGTCTACTAGCAAGCGTCGCACATATGCAAAACCGTAGATTGAGTATCGTTGAATAATTTTTGGTCTTGAAGTTTGACGAATTGATTCGAACAACCTAGAGTTGACGCGTACGGAACGTGCACGGGATCGAGGATTACGCGAGTATGAAATACAAAATGACTGAGTAGGTAAAATCGAATCGAGAAAAAGTTAGGGTGTACGAATGGATGACTTGATTGAGAAAATTGATACGGATCGTATACGAAAAGTTAGCACGACGGAAAGATAGCATGCATAAAAAAGTTTGATTCGAATGTTTGAAAATGACTCTGAGGATTGGAATGGACGTCGTTCGATGATTGAGCTAGCAAGGAATGATGCGAATTGAAGAGATACATTGGTCGATGACTTAAGATAGACGGATAAACGATACGTGAATTTGGGTTAAAAATTGATGTTGTGAACGATTTGAGGGGTAATGATCGAATTTGAATTTGAATGTCGAGGAGATTATCTAGTCGGACGCTAGCATCATTCGTACGACTCAAAATTCGTTGCAAAAGAAGATCGTCAGGTCACGCATGTCATCGATGGTATTGAGGCGTATCAAAGATCGATATGCGATAACTCGGGGGTACTCTGATGCGGTGAATGACGATCGTGCAAGTGTTATCGTTCTGATGGATGCAATACTTAGGATTTTGATTGAGACGAATATTTGATGAAAGTGATATTATCTTGATGGTTACGTTGATAACCACAACGTCGACGATCTTGTCTTGCGTGAGCGTAGCTCTAGCCTCGCACATACGTTACGTCGAATTTGGGGCGATTATTCCGCGTGAGCGTTGACATGGTGATTCATGTCGCGGGAATGATCGAACTCGAAAAATCAGGATACGGCAACTTTGATTGTCTCGACTTGTCGGTTTGATGCGAAGGAAAATTTGAGGATGTTTGGACTTGCGATTGATGATTGAGTAAACTTGAGGATTGAGTAGGTCCAATCCGTGCATTGAGAATGAATTAGTCTAGACTCAAAACAAGAGTTACGCCCCGATGGGAATGATCATTCCACGGGAGCGTCGCATGGTAATTTCATGTCCACCGTGGATAATCGGACTCGCGTGAGATCGTAGCGTGGCATATTGTTCAGTCAGACGACCTTGTGATCGATTACGTGAATTGGAATAGATGACTTAGGAAATATGGAATGTGAAATTTTAGTTTAGCAATGAATCATGGCATAGCGTGCTTGATTTGAGAAGAATCGATAGGCGAACTATATCGAACGTGTTTAAAGTGGTAGACTATACAAGAGGTTTATTGAACAGATGATATTGATATGTCGTGGAATTGGTTGAAACGTGAGTAATCGTAGGATGGCCTTGCTGAATTATCACGCCCCAGAACCAGAATACTGGAGAGCGGGGGCAGACATAGCCAGCTACGTATAACGGAATGGAATCCACACCGCTATACGGTCACGGCTGTCTAGATATGTGAGGGTTTCACTACAATCCATCAGTCACTTAAGGTCATAAAATAGCCTATTGTCTCAATCTCAACCAACTAATAATAATCACAAGATATTAGATCTCCAAATATACAATTGTAAGGCGTCCCAAACATTACATATCCAGATGATCATGAAGCTAGTCGTTACAAAATGTGAGGACTAGCAAGAGTTCAGTCATACATGATCAACCCCCGGGGCTTGTCAATCATGTTACAGCCCGTAGGCAGACAGTAAGTACAGTCGAGCTAACACTTGCTCGTCTGCTAAACGCCTCAAAAGAATAATTTACAATATTACAGTGGAAGAACAAAAGAAACCCACTCGATGCCCTGGTTACGCCTGGTGACCACCATCGGGCTGGAAGACAGGTAGATCCTTTGCTGCTGCTCCGGTATCTGGCCATACAAAACCAGCTGGGTCAGACCCCAGGAAGAGCAAGTGCCACAAAGGAGGCCACAAAATAAGAACAAAAGCCAGCAAATTAGCACAATAATATAATTACATAATAAGAGACAACAATTTAAGAAAAAGCATGATGGATAATTATAAAAGACAATCTTGCATGGAATCACTAAAAGACAAGACATATGGAAAAGCATGACAGGATGATATACGATGAGATAACCATGGGACTATTCAGATAGCTAGGTTACAATCCGTAAACCAAACAAGGACCGGGGTTGTAACCCTTCGTCTGAACGGAACTTGGTTCCTCTCACCATTTATCGGCAAGATAAATATAAGAGATCCGGTCAAGTAACAATCTGGAGTGACAATCATTATAGTGATAATCTGGAGTGACAATCATTATAGTGACAATCTGGAGTGACAATCATTATAGTGACAATCTGGAGTGACAATCATTATAGTGACAATCTAGAGTGACAATCATTCAATCATTCTGGTACAATCTTACAATCAATCAATTCTAGACAACCCTATACTGGACTAGACTCCATCCAAGAAATCACGGCCAATCATTGCCTACGGCTTTCTTCATTAACTAACTAGGGTTATCACAATCCTAGTTACTAGCAAGATGCAATGAGATGCTCCAAGTAGTCACAGGCCCTGCAGCTATCCAGGTTATCCAGGCAATCATTATAGTGACAATCTAGAGAGTACAATGCATTATAGTGACAATAGAGTCCAATCATTCAAGTGACAATCGAGGGTGCCCCACATAACAGTGGGCTGAAAATGTGCCCTACTCGTCGGCAGGCTACAAGTCCAATCATTTGCGGCCGGGATAACGGGATCGCCTGTAACTGGGGAACATCTCTTCATGACTAGTGAATTATACTAATTATTAACCTTAGTCCAATTCAGTAGGTACTCCTGACCGTGGTACTCAGGAGTCCCCTCCTAGACATGATGCAAGACGTGACTGGATTATTTGTACAAGCACAATCGCCCACGGTGTCAGGATTAATTATACAGGTCATGTCATGTCAGGTAGCCGTCGCAACAGCTATTCAAGATATATCAGGTCAGGTTATCATATCAAGTGTACTAGTCAGGAGTGCGCCACGACGGGCCACTTATCAGGTCATGCTCAATTATCAATTCCAAATATATCCAGTAATTTCGTGATTATCAAGTTCAGGACAAAAGGCGTAAGGATATAAAATGGACGTAAAATATCTAATAAAATATCAATATACAGGGCTATAGAAGAGCCATGCTTAAAGAAATAAGACCAAAACTCCAAAAGCCAATCGGTTAAGCAAGGGGTCAGGGGAGCAGCGTACGAAAAGTCACGCACGCTGAGAGCAGCGTAGGTAAAAGTCATGCACGCTGAGAGAGCAGCGTAGGTGAAAGTCATGCACGCTGAGAGTGCAGCGTAGGTGAAAGTCACGCACACTCAAGGGAGCAGTGTACGTGAAAGTCACGCACGCTACAGGGGAGCAGCTGCGTGAAAAGTCACGCACGCTCAAGGGAGCAGTGTACGTGAAAGTCACGCACGCTCAAGGGAGGCAGCTGCGTGAAAAGTCACGCACGCTGAAGGAAGCAGCTGCGTGAAAGTCACGCACGCTCAAGGGAGCAGTGTACGTGAAAGTCACGCACGCTACAGGGGAGCAGCTGCGTGAAAAGTCACGCACGCTCAAGGGAGCTGCTGCGTAAAAAGTCACGCACGCTCAAGGGAGCAGCTGCGTGAAAAGTCACGCACGCTGAAGGGAGCTGCGTACGCGTAAAAACACGCACGCTCAAGGGAACAGCTGCGTGAAAAGTCACGCACGCTCAAGGGAGCTGCTGGGTGAAAAGTCACGCACGCTCAAGGGAGCAGCTGCGTGAAAAGTCACGCACGCTCAAGGGAGCTGCGTACGCGTAAAAACACGTACGCAGGGTCTGGGTCTTCTTCTCCATGGCTGAGAAGAAGCTCCAATGGCTCCAAAACTTCAAAACCTCATAACTTGGCCATCCGAACTCCAAATCCAGATTTCCAAAGTTCTAACCAGGGTGGAATTGAACTCTCTTCCACAAGGAAACATCAAAACCCATAAAATCCAACTTAAGTAGATCAAAACATGTAAAATCTGAAAATAAAAATAACTTAGATCTATAACAATGGAGGCTCCAAATCATAAAAACTCAAGTTCTAATGTTGATTACCATGTCCTAATCTAGCAAATGGACCAAGAAAATAGGGCTCTCATGAAGTGGCAAGGTGCACTTGCCTATGGGTGGAGAGTTGTGTAGAGGAAGGAGAAGAAGAAGAAGAAGGAAATAAATGGTGGTGGTAATGAAGAGAGAGAGAGGTAGGTGGGGATATAAAGAGGGGGAGTTGTGGTGGAATGAAGGTGGAGCATAGGCTAAGGTGATCCAATACCTATTAAACCCAACAAACTAACCCAAACCAATCCAAACCAATTAAAACCGAGCCATGACAAAACCCAAAATACGAGAAATACTGAAATTTCACAAGTTGAGAAAAATAAAAATACATGCCAAAAAATCCAGATACGAGTATAAATACGAAATACAGGAAATACAGAAAAAATGAGGGTGACAACTCTACACACCTTAAAAGAATTCCGTCCTCGAAATTTAATCAAGGAGCTAGAGATTGTCACGACAAGCTATACTAAGCACCAACAACTACACTAAGCAATTCAATCATACAATCATACAATGCAAGCAAGGAAGGGAAAACGTAAGGCATAAGGAAGATATTATACCTCACGAGTCAAACAAGTAGGGATAACGTGATCGAATATTATCCTTACACTCCCACGTTTGACTCTCCCAAGGAGCGATGAACTCAAGCAACATGAACTAAACTGATAGTCTTGTGCTTGAGGTCTCTCCCCTTGGTCAAACAGGGACACGGGCCTATCCTCATACGAAAAGGTTGGTACCAATAACCAGTTTTGAATGACCTAGGATATGGCTCGGGTCCGGGATGTACCGTTGTAATTAGGATACATGAAATACGTCATGCACCCCGTATAATGACGGTAGAAAAGTAAGATGAGAGGACACATATACCTCTCGGTCGATTCTGAACCTGAGCCTGGGCTAGGGCAAACTGCCGCGGGTTCTGTTGCTGGAAAGTCTGGGCCTGAGTCGGCAATGGTCTCGGGAACGGAAACTGCTGTTGCTGGTGAACTGGAGCTGGTACTGGTGCTGGTGCTGGTGCTGGTACTAGTGCTGGTGCTGGTGCTGGTCCCCTAACCGAGGGACTAGATACTGTCGATGCTGAATCAACTCTGAAAGGACAGGACCCTACCCTATGATCCGATGCTCCACACAATAAACACAATCCCAATGCCTTGCGACACTCTGCTACCACGTGTCCAGGCTTCCCACAATAAGAACAGCCTACGGCGGAAGACTGCGCTTGCTTCTGTTTCTGCTGAGGGTACGTCGGGGTCGAGTACTGGACCGACGTAACTGAGGTTGCTTGCCTCGGAGTTCTAATAGTCAAAGCCCTAGCTGTCGGGGCTGGTGCTGAAGACTGATTCATCTGACTATGGGACCGCTTCCGTCCTCCGGTCCTGTCCACTATTCTCTGGAAGGTATACTCGTGCCTCCTTGCTGCTCGCAATACCGCATCATAGGTCTGATGCTCGAACTGTTCTACTGCCAACATAATCTCTAGGTGAAGTCCTTGCTGGAACCTCTGTGCTCTGTCAAACTCGGTTGCCACCAAGGTGGGAGCAAACCGACTGAGTCTGGAAAACTCGGCCGCATATCCGTCGACCGTCCTTCCCATCTGCTTAAGATTACTGAACCTGGTCTGCAAGTCATACCGAGCCACTGCATCATAATACTTGGTCTGGAACTTTTCACTGAACACTGCCCAGGGGACAGGTGTTGTCAATCCCACTGCTTGTGTGGCCCACCAACTGTGGGCTAGATCCAATAACTGTAGGTGCACCACAGCCACCTTCTCTTCTTCTGGAGTCTTCGCGGCTTCGAGAATCACCTCTATATCCTGTAGCCAAGCATCGGCAGCAATGGCATCCTCGCTGCCATCGAAGAATGGAGGGTTCAGGCGCTTAAAACTGTTGACCGCACTGTTCCCTCGGGGTCCACTTCTATTCAGAGCATCTTCCACTGCCTGGTGCAATGCATCGCCTCTACGATCTTGGGAAGCTAACAATGATCTGATGAGACCCACCAAAGTGCCATTATCAGGATTTACAGGCTGGACTGGCTGAACTGGCGGCTCTCCTCCAGTAGGTACGACTCGGGAGGCTGCTCCTGAGTGCTGGGCCTGATCTTCTGGTTGCTGCTGGTCCACGGAAGGTGCTCCTCCTTGCTGATCGGCAAGGTCAGGTACAGTGCCGCTGAGGAAGACGACACAGGAAAACAATAAGGAAGGACCAGGACAGATCAACGATACAAGCATGTAATCAGGGCAAGAATTTTAGGGATTTGAAAATACGGGCGGAGATCAAGGGCGAATACTGATTGAGACATCTATTCGGTAAACCCTCACATTTCTTGATTGACAAGACCTGCATGGGCCACCACTTAAACCATGTCACGCCCCAGAACCAGAATACTGGAGAGCGGGAGCAGACATAGCCAGCTACGTATAACGGAATTGAATCCACACCACTATACGGTCACGGCTGTCTAGATATGTGAGGGTTTCACTACAATCCATCAGTCACTTAAGGTCATAAAATAGCCTATTGTCTCAATCTCAACCAACTAATAATAATCACAAGATATTAGATCTCCAAATATACAATTGTAAGGCGTCCTAAACATTACATATCCAGATGATCATGAAGCTAGTCGTTACAAAATGTGAGGACTAGCAAGAGTTCAGTCATACATGATCAACCCCCGGGGCTTGTCAATCATGTTACAGTCCGTAGGCAGACAGTAAGTACAGTCGAGCTAACACTTGCTCGTCGGCTAAACGCCTCAAAAGAATAATTTACAATATTACAGTGGAAGAACAAAAGAAACCCACTCGATGTCCTGGTTACGCCTGGTGACCACCATCGGGCTGGAAGACAGGTAGATCCTTTGCTGCTGCTCCGGTATCTGGCCATACAAAACCAGCTGGGTCAGACCCCAGGAAGAACAAGTGCCACAAAGGAGGCCACAAAATGAGAACAAAAGCCAGCAAATTAGCACAATAATATAATTACATAATAAGAGACAGCAATTTAAGAAAAAATATGATGGGTAATTATAAAAGACAATCTTGCATGGAATTACTAAAAGACAAGACATATGGAAAAGCATGACAGGATGATATACGATGAGATAACCATGGGACTATTCAGATAGCTAGGTTACAACCCGTAAACCAAACAAGGACCGGGGTTGTAACCCTTCGTCTGAACGGAACTTGGTTCCTCTCACCATTTATCGGCAAGATAAATATAAGAGATTCGGTCAAGTAACAATCTGGAGTGACAATCATTATAGTGATAATCTGGAGTGACAATCATTATAGTGACAATCTGGAGTGACAATCATTATAGTGACAATCTGGAGTGACAATCATTATAGTGACAATCTGGAGTGACAATCATTCAATCATTCTGGTACAATCTTACAATCAATCAATTCTAGACAACCCTATACTGGACTAGACTCCATCCAAGCAATCACGGCCAATCATTGCCTACGGCTTTCTACATTAACTAACTAGGATTATCACAATCCTAGTTACTAGCAAGATGCAATGAGATGCTCCAAGTAGTCACAGGCCCTGCAGCTATCCAGGTTATCCAGGCAATCATTATAGTGACAATCTAGAGAGTACAATGCATTATAGTGACAATAGAGTCCAATCATTCAAGTGACAATCGAGGGTGCCCCACATAACAGTGGGCTGGAAATGTGCCCTACTCGTCGGCAGGCTACAAGTCCAATCATTTGCGGCCGGGATAACGGGATCGCCTGTAACTGGGGAACATCTCTTCATGACTAGTGAATTATACTAATTATTAACCTTAGTCCAATTCAGTAGGTACTCCTGACCGTGGTACTCAGGAGTCCCCTCCTAGACATGATGCAAGACATGACTGGATTATTTGTACAAGCACAATCGCCCACGGTGTCAGGATTAATTATACAGGTCATGTCATGTCAGGTAGCCGTCGCAACAGCTATTCAAGATATATCAGGTCAGGTTATCATATCAAGTGTACTAGGAAGCAGCTGCGTGAAAGTCACGCACGCTGAGAGAGCAGCGTAGGTGAAAGTCACGCACACTCAAGGGAGCAGTGTACGTGAAAGTCACGCACGCTACAGGGGAGCAGCTGCGTGAAAAGTCACGCACGCTCAAGGGAGCAGTGTACGTGAAAGTCACGCACGCTCAAGGGAGACAGCTGCATGAAAAGTCACGCACGCTGAAGGAAGCAGCTGCGTGAAAGTCACGCATGCTCAAGGGAGCAGTGTACGTGAAAGTCACGCACGCTACAGGGGAGCAGCTGCGTGAAAAGTTACGCATGCTGAAGGAAGCAGCTGCGTGAAAGTCACGCACGCTCAAGGGAGCAGCTACGTGAAAAGTCACGCACGCTCAAGGGAGCTGCTGCGTGAAAAGTCACGCACGCTCAAGGAAGCAGCTGCGTGAAAAGTCACGCACGCTCAAGGGAGCTGCGTACGCGTAAAAACACGCACGCTCAAGGGAACAGCTGCGTGAAAAGTCACGCACGCTCAAGGGAGCTGCTGCGTGAAAAGTCACGCACGCTCAAGGGTGCAGCTGCGTAAAAAGTCACGCACGCTCAAGGGAGCTGCGTACGCGTAAAAACACGCACGCAGGGTCTGGGTCTTCTTCTCCATGGTTGAGAAGTAGCTCCAATGGCTCCAAAACTTTAAAACCTCATAACTTGGCCATCCGAACTCCAAATCCAGATTTCCAAAGTTCTAACCAGGGTGAAATTGAACTCTCTTCCACAAGGAAATATCAAAACCCATAAAATCCAACTTAAGTAGATCAAAACATGCAAAATCTGAAAATAGAAATAACTTAGATCTATAACAATGGAGGCTCCAAATCACAAAAACCCAAGTTCTAATATTGATCACCATGTCCTAATCTAGCAAATGGACCAAGAAAATAGGGCTCTCATGAAGTGGCAAGGTGCACTTGCCTATGGGTGGAGAGTTGTGTAGAGGAAGGAGAAGAAGAAGAAGAAGAAAATAAATGGTGGTGGTAATGAAGAGAGAGAGAGGTAGGTGGGGATATAAAGAGGGGGAGTTGTGGTGGAATGAAGGTGGAGCATAGGCTAAGGTGATCCAATACCTATTAAACCCAACCAAACCAACCCAAACCAATCCAAACCAATTAAAACCGAGCCATGACAAAACCTAAAATACGAAAAATACTGAAATTTCACAAGTTGAGAAAAATAAAAATACATGCCAAAAAATCCAGATACGAGTATAAATACGAAATACAGGAAATACGGAAAAAATGAGGGTGACATGAATGACTCAGACCCCGTACAACGAATGTTGAGATGTGTGTAGGGAATCGATGTTCGATGTTTAGAAATCGGAGTGATGCGAGCTTGGGTAGAAAATCCCGTACTATCAACTTGGTTTGACCTTAGGATGGGGTCAGTGTTGATATTGTTATTTGGAAACTATGGTTCCAATACTGACAGAAAGACATAGCCTAGCGGTTAGGCAGACGTCCGAGTGCGAAGTGGTAGGATTGTGGAGGCACCACTCGCGAGCTCGGTTGACATGTACGTATATCAGGAACGCCCGAATATGTGCATGATCCGACTCGAGTGGTGATGGCAGATTCTCTATCACGAGTCTTGGCTGAAATGTATTTATTTTGTGGACGCCTAGAATATGTGCACGATCCAACTAAGTGATACGTTGAATCAAGTGAGACTTAAGGAACGGGAAGGTGTCGAGGATTTTGAAATCGTGTTTCAAAGAAAAGATTGGTGGTAGTACGATTAATAGATTGAGACAAACTTGAACGTTGGTTGATCGGATGGATTGCCTAGAACTGAGTTGTCCGTGTGTGCGACGAGAGTAAGTTACCTAAGTTGAGATATAGTTGTTCGAGGTAAAAGATAACCGTAGCACGAGCGTGGCTCAGATTTGAGAAACGCATAGGAGAGATGTGTACGAAGAAAGGTAGGATGTGGAATCAAGTATAAGTCGATAGGTGTACTCAGTAAGTTTCGAGGACGAAACTTTTTCTGAGTGGTGTATGATGTAGTGCCACGTCCCACTCAGTCAATCGGAGGAATCGAAACGCTAACGGCGTTCGGACTTAGCCTTGCAATGGCTTGCTCGAAGACATCGCTCAGGTGGGGCAGTTTCGGTGAACTCGCCTCATCTTTGCCTTCACATAATAAATCACATATTTTCAACTTGCACAAGTAGACTTAATAATAAAAGAGACGAATCCACATAGCTAAATGGAGTAATCCTGACGGGTCAAATTGAGATAGAATATGGAATGGTCCAACGGTCGGTTTACAGTTGGTGCACGGCGTGACAGTTTCAGAAATTTGACACCAATATAGATTATTGACATTAGGTCGACAGTCGGCCATAAAATTTGTCCAATATCTTGTATAGTGTTTTCTTATATTCTATAGCCGACTCTATTATAATAGACAAGACTTAGATGATAACGGTGATAGCATATGATAGTAAAACTGTTATTGCTAGTGCTGTTTTCTCCTTAACAAAAACCAACTTCCTTTCACTATAGTCCCACATAGATTGTGGCATAAAGTGAATTGTGCATATATTTGTTTGCTCCTTGTTACTTTGTTAAAGTATTGTGTGGATTTCCTATGGACCACTCGCACGTCGCCGTCGTCCGGTCCGACTTGATTCGGCGCGCATAACGGGGACGGGTACGTACCTACATCTGCAGCTACCGACTTCTCCGAATACCGGTAACATTAATTTTATTTTTTATTTTATTTACAGATTATTAAAAAAATGGCAAATATTTCCCAAAAAAACACGCATGAGAAGCTTTCTTCTACTCTGTTCATGTTACTTGTATTTTTTATTCTATTTACAGATTATTAGAAAAAAAAGATAAATATTTCCAACAAAAACTACGCATGAGAAGCTTTCTTGTACTCTGTTTATGTTACTCGTATTTTTTATTCTATTACAGATTATTAGAAAAAAAAGGCAAACATTTTCAACAAAAACCACGCATGAGAAGCTTTCTTGTACTCTGTTTATGTTACTCGCAGTTAGAGCATCTCCAACCCTATTGTCTTGTTTTGTGTTGTGATTCCTATGTGGCATGAGACACAAGACAATGTCTTTTTTATGTGGCAAGATGTGTTGGAGTGGGTGGGGTTTCCAACCTATGTGGAAAATACTCCGGAGTGCGACAAGCGCCATCCTTGTGTCGGAGAAGCTCGGGGAGTGCATGGATCCTATTTTGGAAAATATATGGTAAGAAAATATATGATTGTATTTCCATATTTACTTTGATCATATATTTATGATTGGATCCTTCATATAGTAGCTTTCCATATAATTGGACTTCCAATTATGGCAAGCCAATTATGATTGGATTTCCACTAAATATATGATTGATGCATATTGGAAGTTTTCATATATATTGGCCTTCCATGTATAGATTACCATGGGTTTATAAAAGGGTGATGTATGCTAGTTAAAAATTATCTCAAAACAAGAGCGCTTTACAATCTTTGAGAGATCGAGGATTTAGGACTATTGTGAATGAGAGATTGCTTCGAATAATTTTTCGGCATCTCTTGTTCTTCGGAATCCGCAATCAAAATTTTCTTCTTTCAAGTGAGTTGTGGTGATCCATGTTGGATCGGGAGGAGCTTGTAGAGGGTGTATTCTCTTTATTCCATTAGTGAACGATCTTCAGGGTTGGACTCCGATCGTCCCGTGATTTTTTCCGCAAGAATTTTCCACGTAAAAAATCTTTGTGTCTGCGATTGTGTTTGGCATTTTTGGTTTGTGTGTTTTTGTTCGGTTCTCTCACAGGAATTTCTGGTTTGGGTGAACGGTTTCCGTGCTTCGTTCCCAACCGAGTGGTATCAGAGTTTTGGGTTCAAAGAAGTGTCAGGAGTTGACAGTCAAACTGGAAAGCAGAGATGGACGCAAAGCTGGTACGCATGGTGAACCTGAAGGGTACCAACTACCATTATTGGCGGAGCAAGATGAATGATTTGTTATTCGTCAAGAAGCTGCATCTTTCAGTATTTGCGTCCGAGAAGTCCAGTGACAAATCCGATGAGGATTGGAACTTCAAGAATATACAGGTATGTGGGTACATGCGACAGTTCCTTGATGTGAACGTGTACAACTATGTTGTCAATATTGAGCATGTGAAGACGTTATGGGAGAAGCTAGAGTCTTTGTACGCAAAAAAGATCGAGGTAAACAAACTGTTCATGATTCGGATGATGATGGGTCTACGGTACAAAGATGGTACGTCCATTACGGATCACTTGAGTGTGTTACAGGACGTGGTGGACCAGCTATCCTCGATGGAAGTTAAGTTCGACGACGAGGTTCAGGGAATTTTATTGCTATGTACATTGCCAGACTCGTGGAAGACAGTACAAGTATCTATGATCGCTTCTGCTCCGGAAAGCGTAGCCAGTCTGGAGTTTGTCAAGATCGGGGTGCTGAATGAAGAGATGCGGAGACGTTCTCAGGGAACTTCATCCACATCCCACCACTCAGAGGCACTGGTTTCAGAGAGCCGCAGAAGGGGCAAAAGCAGGGTTCCAGGTGGTGGCAGAGATAAGAGCAGAGGCAAGTCCAAAGGTCGGTATGAGGACTCGAAGTATTACCATTATGGCAAGAAGGGCCACATCAAACAGAACTGTTTTGCTTAGAAAAGAGAAAAGAAGGGCGACAAGGGAAAGCAAAGTGAGAACACTACCGCAACGACGTCAGCACATGGAGGCAAAGTGATCGTCGTAGGTGATGAGGTTTTTATGAACCTTACCTGCGATGACAATTCTTGGCTAGTGGACTCAAGTGCTTCAGCGCACGTATCTCACAACAGGGCACTATTTGCCACTTATACAACATGCGACTGTGGAGTGTTGAAGATGGGCAACGGAGATGTGTCGAAGGCGGTTGCCATTGGAGATGTGCATTTGAGACAGTCCTTGTTCTGAAAGATATCCGGCATGTCCCTGATATCCGTTTCAACTTGGTGTCGGTTGGAAGGTGGGATGACGAGGGTTTCTTCAATCTCTTCGGAAACGGTCAGTGAAAGCTTTCAAGAGGATCGATGGTGATTGCCAGAGGAAGCAAGAAGTCCGGACTCTATTATATGGAGGAGAGCGCACAAGGGGTACAGGAGGTGAATGCAGTCAGTGATACGTCTACCGAGTTGTGGCACAGGCAGCTCAGCCATATCAGCGAGAAGGGAATGAGCTACTTGGTGAACATGATGGTGATTCCAGGGCTAAAGTCTACTAAATTGGAGAAGTGCACGCACTGTTTAGCAGGAAAGCAAAATATATCGTCTTTTCAAAGTCACCCAAGTTCGAGGAAGCCGGCGTTACTCGAGTTGATTCACTCGGATGTCTGCGGTCCTATGGAGATAAAATTCATTGGTGGTGCTTCTTATTTTATGACATTTATTGATGATTGTTCCAGAAAGATTTGGGTCTATGCCTTAAAGACCGAGGATCAGGTGCTGTCCACTTTCAAAGAGTTTTAGGCCTCTATTGAAAGAGAGACGGGCAAGAAGTTGCTATGTGTTCGGTCCGACAATGGTGGCGAGTACATTGATCCATTTGATTCTTATTGCAGAGAGCAAGGGATACGACACCAGAAGACTCCATCTAAGACACCTCAGCTCAATGGTGTAACGGAGCGAATGAACAGGACGCTGATAGAGAGGGTACGGTATTTGCTGTAAGAAGCAAACTTGACGAACAGCTATTGGGGTGAGGCACTTTACACAGCTGTTTATGTTATTAATTTATCTCCTAGTGCTCTTTTGCAGGGTGATATGCCTGATAAAGTATGGTACAACAAAGATCCGTCATACAACCACCTGTTGTAAGGCCTTCGTACTTGTACCGAAGGACGAGAGATCCAAGCTTGAGCCGAAGACGAGGCGATGCGTCTTTGTCGGCTACGGTCGGGATGAGTTTGGCTATAGACTCTACGATCCTATGGAAAGAAAGCTCTACGGAAGCAGGGACGTGGTATTCGTCGAGGATCAGACCATGACCAACACTCAGGATTTCGAGATGCCTTCTGAGGCTGAGAAATTGCCTGAGTTAGAGTCATTTTCCTTCGAACAGTTTTCAGAGGACATAGCAGAGGACCCAGTTATGGGAGAGCCAGTACATAGAGTTGCTCCCAACCTAAATCATCAGCCTACGAATGGTGGTCAAGGTAATCCTCAGGAGGATGAGCATGCCGGAGAGGTAGTTCTTGAAGGGGAGGAGGCTGTTGATATACAACTAGCACCATTAGTTCTATTGAGGAGGAGCGACAGAGAGCGTCGACCATCTATAAGATACTCACCAGATGAGTATATGCTATTGACTGACGGAGGAGAGCCTGAAAGTTTTACAGAGGCTATGGACGACAAACATAGGCAGGAGTGGATGGAGGCTATGCAGGAGGAGATGAGTTCCTTACGAGCCAACTCCACTAATGATCTGGTGCGGTTGCCAAAGGAAAAAAAGGCTTTAAAAAATTGATGGGTGTTTAGAGTAAAGAAGACAGGTGATGCTACTCGCCCTCGATACAAAGCGAGGCTGGTAGTTAAAGGTTACGGTTAGCAGAAGGGCATAGATTATGATGAGATTTTTTCGTTAGTTCTCAAGCAGTCGTCTATTCGGGTGGTGCTAGCATTGGCAGCCAGTTTCGACTTGGAGGTCGAGCAGATGGACGTGAAGACGGCTTTCCTCCATGGTGATCTTGAGGAAGAGTTGTACATGGAGCATCTAGAGGGTTTCTGTGAGAAGGACAAGTCACACTTGGTCTGCCTGTTGAGGAAGAGCTTGTATGGTCTAAAGTAGGCTCCGAGGCAGTGGTACAGGAAGTTCGAGTCATTTATGGGGGAGCATGGTTATACACGGACGACGTCAGATCTCTGTGTATTCGTCAGATACTTTTACAAGGATGATTTTATTAATTTACTACTCTATGTTGATGATATGCTACTGGTGGGTCGAAATGCCACTAGGATAGCGGAGTTGAAGTGCCAACTGGGTGCAGCCTTCTCAATGAAGGATTTGGGCGCAGCGAAAACCATTCTTAGGATAGAGATCAAGTGAGAGAGAGAGTCCAAGTTGCTACACTTGTCCCAAAAGAAGTACATTTACCGGGTACTTCAGCGTTTCGGGTTGGACGGGTCGAAGAAAGTGAGTAACCCCCTTGCGGCTCACTTTAAGTTCACTGAGGAGCAGTGTCCATCTACCGATGATGAGAAAGGAAGATATGGATCGAGTTTCATATGCTTTAGCTGTAGGGAGTCTTATGTATGCTATGGTGTGTACGAGGCCAGACATCGCTCACGCAGCTGACACAGTTAGCAAGTATCTTTCCAATCCTGGAAGGGTACATTGGAGTGCGGTCAAGTGGATCCTACGATACTTTCAGGACACTACCGATTGGAGACTTTATTTTGGTGGTGACGAGCCGAAGCTGGTTGGGTATACCGACACTGATATGGCTGGAGATGTAGACACGAGGCAATCGACTTCGGACTATGTGATGATGTTTGCTGGTGGAGTGGTATTGTAGCAGTCACTATTGCAGAAGAGTGTCGCATTGTCAACGACAGATGCAGAGTACATTACGACGACGGAGGCTTACAAGGAGTTGATATGGATAAAGAAGTTGCTACAGAAAATGGGACTAAAGCAAGAGAAGTATACTTTGCTTTGTGATAGCCAGAGTGTCATTCTCCTTGTGAAGAATCAGACATTTCATAGTCGGTCCAAGCACATTGAGACTCGGTATCATTGGATGCGGGATATGGTTAAGAAGAAGGACGCGACGCTTGAGAAGATCCATACTGATGACAATAGAGCGGACATGCTCACGAAGGTGCTACCAAGGAGAAAGTTTGAGTACTGCAGGCGGATCGTCAGGATGACGAGTTCCTCCACCTAGTTGTGAAGGGGGAGATTTATTGGAGTGGGTGGGGTTCCCAACTTATGTGGAGAATACCCCGGAGTGCGACGAGCGCATCCGTGTGTCGGAGAAGCTCGAAGAGTGCATGGATCCTATTTTGGAACATATATGGTAAGAAAATATATGATTAGATTTCCATATTTACTTTGATCATATATTTATAATTGGATCCTTCATATAGTAGCTTTCCATATAATTGGGCTTCTAATTATGACAAGACAATTATGATTGGATTTTCATTAAATATATGATTGATGTATATTGGAAGTTTTCATATATATATATTGGCCTTCCATGTATAGATTTCAAATGGCTTATAAAATGGTGATGCATGCTAGTTAAAAATTATCTCAAAACAAAAGTACTTTACAATCTTTGAGAGAGAGAGAGAGGATTAAGGACTATTGTGAAGGAGAGATTGCTTCGAATAATTTTTTGGTATCTCTTGTTCTTCGGAGTCCGCAATCAAAATTTTCTTTTTTCAAGTGAGTTGTGGTGATCCGTGTTGGATCGGGAGAAGCTTGTAGAGGGTGTATTCTCTTTATTCCATTAGTGGAGGTTCTTCAGGGTTGGACTCCGATCGTCCCGTAGTTTTTTCCGCAAGGATTTTTCACATAAATTTTTTTTGTGTCTGCGATTGTGTTTGACATTTTTGGTTTATGTGCTTTTGCTCGGTTCTCTCGCAGGACTTTCTGGTTTGAGGGAACGGTTTTCGTGCTTCATTCCCAACAAGATAATATTTACATAAGACAATGAGATAAAAAAAGTTTTCTTTAATGCTAAAGTATTGAGGAGAAAATAAAAAGTATTTTTTTTCAATTTCTAAGACAACTCCTCTACTTCTTCATTTTTTTTATAAATATTTCTATTCATAATTGATGATGTGGAGACAAAGTCATTGTGAAGTGCATTGTCTAGATCTAGACAACCAACTTCACATTGTCCTTGCCATGTCAACTTCATGGTTTATTCTACATTTGCATTGGAGAATGATTTTTGAAATGAAAGCTTGTCATTCCTATGTGGCAACCATTTTTCCTAAACTCACAATAGGGTTGGTAATGCTCTTATGCCTGTTGTTGTCGCTAATTTACTAAGTCAATTGTCCTCTCCAATCACAAGTGAGTGATACATATTATTAGTTTCTATAAAGGGCTATTTGGATCGAAATAACTCTTTGATAGTGTAAAAGTGGCATTTACATTATGTTGAGTTGCAATGCACTTGTAGCAAGTGGCACTTTCCAAAAAGCGTTTGGATGTAGTACTTTCTGTCTCTTACAAGTGAAAAAAAATGAGTTTGTTGTTTGGATAGTTGTTGAAAGTGGAGAAAAAGTAATTACGTTGTTTGGATGGTTGTTGAAAGTGGAGAGAATTTTTTTTTGTTATTTGAATGGTTGTTGAAAGTGATAAATAATTATCATTTAAATCTTAATATTACAATATAAATTATTATTATTATTATTATTATTATTATTATTATTATTAATTAATTAATTAATTAATTAATTAATTAATTAATTAATTAATTATCATAATTTAACTATTATTAGTTACCATCAATGCATTATCATTTAAAAAGGATTAATATTGTGTAAGATATTGGACACTTGCTTCACACTTGCATGTGTGAACCAAAGAAGTATTTTCAGGATTTTCTCCGTGCACTTGCATGGAAAGTGTCCACTTGCAGCACATTTGCTGCTAACCAAACATGTCCTAAATGAAACAGCTGGTCAGGACCAAAGTAAATTTTCTGCTTCTGAGATCTCGTGCTGCATCTTTGACTTGAGCCTTGTGCAGGTCGTTGAGATTTCAAATCGCCAAATGAAAATAAGGGAAGCCCCTGGTAATCTATTCTACTATATAATGGGAAAAGTTGGTGGTGAAACTTTTGAATTCCTAAAATACCCCCGAGTATATTATAAACATGATGTTATTATGTCAACTTGCATGTCATTTATGTTTATGAGTCAAAGCAATAAAGTTGGCATACAAGTATTCTTTTACCATACAATTTTTTATGTTCCAATGGTAAAAATAATAATTATCCTTACCATTTTTCAAAGATTATTATTCTCAATAAAAAATTCTAAAAAAAATTATACTTTGAGTCTCTTGGCATTGTAAAAAAAACACACACACATGAATAAGTACATGAAAAAAAAACGAAAAGACAACAACTAGCCTTATGATATTCTAATTAAAATACGTATAAAATACGTGCATGTAGACTAGTGTTGATAATAATAATTTAAAGTTGGAAGCTGCTGAAACCTGCAAGCTGCAAGATTCGAAGTCTTGACATCATATCATCATCGTTACAGTGCATTGTTCTTCCATGTGATTTTTGTAAAGCTGTTAGTCTTGACATCATATACATCATTAGTCATCACCAACCATTGGCGGAGTATAAGCTGTACTAGACTGGACTGTAGCCCAGGTTTTAATTTTTTTTTTTTAATTCATCTTCCAGACATATCCCTGCACTTAGGCCTCACGGAATAGACAGGAATAAAAAATCAATTCCTTGTCAATTTTTTTTATAAAAAATTGTTGTTCTTATCTTCTTCTTCTTCTTCTTCTTCTTCTTCTTCCGGTGTTTGGAAACTCCAAAAAATTTAAGAAATAAAGTAAATCTTTAGTGTGAAAAAGTGAATCTTTGAGTGGATGGAAAAAACTATTGTTTCGACTATTTTTCTTCCATTTGGTAATCATTTTCCTTTTCTCCGTCTTTCCTCACATTTTCCAAGACTATGATTTCGTGAATTAAACTTGGCCGCTAAGAAAAATTCCTGGCTCCATCCTTGTCGCCATCTACTTTGAAGGTTGAATCGGGATGCTCGGACCATCATAGAATCTTGCAAATCCTTGATCAGCTTGAAGGAGAGATAAGAAGTCATACTGTTGTTTTCTGCCATGAAATTAAGGGTCCGTGTCACCCTCATTTCCCGTATTTCGTATTTATACTTGTAATTGGATTTTGGCATGTATTTTTATTTTCTCGACTTGTGGAATTTTGAGTTTTCTGTATTTTGGGTTTCGGCTCGGCTCGGTTATAGTTGGTTTGGTTTGGTTTGGTTTGATTTTAAGCCCAAAGGAACACCTTAGCTATACTCCACCCTCATTCCACCACAACCCACCCTCATTAAAATCCCCACCTAACTTTCTCTCTCCTCCATAATTTTTATTTATTTCTCCATCTTCTTCTTCCTCCTTCCTCCACCAACACCATAGGCAAGTGCACCTTGCCACCAAATAAGCACCCCATTTTATTTGTCCATTAGCTAGATTAGGCCATGGTGAACAACATTAGAACTTGGCATTTTGTGATTTGGAGCTTCCATTTTTCTAGATCTAAGTTTTAACTATTTTCGAAATTTCTTGGTTTTGATCTATTAAACTTAGATTTTTGCTGTTTTGAGGCTTCCATGTGAAAGGGAATTCAATTTTACACAAGTTAGAGCTTTGAAAATCTAAATTTCGTTTTGATTTGATCAAGTTATGAAGATTTGAAGTTTTGATGTTCTTGAGATTCTTCTCAGCCTGTTGGAGAAGATGACCCTCGGCCAGCGCTCTTTAGCGCAAGGCCATGCGCATTTCAACTGTGCGCAGTTCATCTGTACGCAGTTCAACTGTGCGCAGTTCATCTGTGCACAGTTTAACTGTGCGCAGTTCATCTGTGCACAGTTCTTCTGTGCGCAGTTCATTTCCTGCACAGTTCAACTGTGCGCAGTTCATTTCCTGTACAGTTCATCTGTGCGCAGTTCATTTCCTGCACAGTTCATCTGTGCGCAGTTTATTTCCTGCACAGTTCAACTATGCGCAGTTCATCTGTGCGCAGTTCATTTCCTGCACAGTTCATCTGTGTGCAGTTTATTTCCTGCACAGTTCATCTGTGTACAGTTCATCTGTGCGCAGTTCATTTCCTGCGCAGTTCATTTCTTGTACAGTTCATCTGTGCACAGTTCATCTGTGCGCAGTTCATTTTCTGCGCAGTTTATTTTCTGCACAGTTCATCTGTGCGCAGTTCATTTCCTGCGCAGTTCAACTCATGATGGTTTGGTTTTATTCTTTGCACTTGGCTTCTTTTTTGTGGATTGGAGTCTTGAGATCTTGTTCCAACAACACGACTGTCTCGATCCAATACGACCTGGCATGGTTTTTTTTGGTGTTTTGCTTACAACTAGTACGGTTTTTTTCGTGATTTTTGTGAAGTATGATTCTAGTACTTTCTGATCTTCTTGATAGTGACCCGATGGGGTGCGCCCTTAACTTTTAACCTGTAATTCATGATTAATCTTGATACTGGATAACTTGATAATGGCCCGTAGCGGCGCACTTCTGACTTGTAACTTGTAAACCTGTAACTTGTAACTTGACTTGACTTGACGCTGTTGCGATGGCTAACTTGACTCGTATAATCAACTCTGATGCCGTGGGTGCTCCTTCTTGCTGCCTTGTGCAATCCACTTGTCTTGTCTCGTATCATGTTTAGGACGTGACTCCCTGGTTACCCCGGTCAGGGATTCACATTGAATATGGATTAGGCTAATGACTAGATCAAACTATAGTTCATGGAGAATTTCCAGTCACAGGCAATCTCGTTATCTGGGCACATTTAAACGGACTTGTAGCCTACCGACGAGTAGGACACATTTCCAGCACACTGTTATATGTTGCACCCTCTAAGTCACCTAAGGGTATATCGTCTCCTGGGCGATGTACCCAACCATACTCTCAACCCGCGGAAGGATAACTAGATAGTCTGCAGGGCTTGGGACTGGAAATTTCTCATTTGCATCTTTTTAGTAATTAGGCTCGTGATAACCCTAGTTAATTAAGTAGTAAGCCGTAGTATTTGCTTGGCCACTTGTGAATGGATGGTGTCCAGCATTGTCTAAGTCTCATCTAGTCCCAGTACCTGGTCCTCCTGGACATGATTGTTTTACTTATCTTTAACAATAAATGGGTAGAGACAAGGTGCTATTCAGACGAAGGGTTACAACCCCGGTCCTTGTTTGGTTTACGGGTTGTAATCTGGCTTCCGGAATGGTTCCATGTCCCTAGTCGTTTATTGTCTTGTTGTACTCTTATTTACTAGTACTTTCTTTTATTTTTTTATGTTCTGATATGCTGGCTTTTGTTCTTATTTCGTGGCCTCCTTTGTGGCACTTGCTCTTTATGGGGTTTGATCCAGCTGGTTTTGTGTGGTCAGATTTCGGAGCAGCACCCGAGGATCTACCGAACCTCCAGCCCGATGGTGGCGACTAGAAGGAACCCGGACTACGAGTGGGTTTTCAATTTTGTTTCGCTCACTCTACTGTAAATTTATTCTTTTGAGGCGTTTAGCCGACGAGCACCTGTTAGCTCGATGCATATTTACTTACTGTCTGCCTACGGGCTGTAAACATGATTAACAAATCCTAGGGTTGATCATGTAGGACTAAACTCTTGCTAGTCCTCGCATTTTGTACGACTAGCTTCATGATCAACTGAATATGTTATATTTGGGACGCCTTTTATTGTATATTTGGTGGTCAAACATCTTGTAACTATATTACTTGCTGGAGATTGAGACAATAGGCTTGACCTTAAGAGACCATGGGCTTGTAGTAAACCCTCATATCTAGACAGCCGTGACCGTATAGCGAGGTGGATTCCATTTCAATATACGTAGCTGGCTATGTTCGCCCCCGCTCTCCAGTATTCTGGTTCTGGGACGTCACATGGTTTAAGTGGTGGCCCATGCAGGTCTTGGCATTCAAGATATGTGAAGGTTTATCGGATAGATGTCTCAATCAGTACTCGTCCTTGATCTCCGTTCATATCCTCTGAATCTCTGGATTCTTGTCCTGATCATGTGCTTGTATCGTTGATCTGTCCTGATCCTTCCTTATTGTTTCCCTTTGTCGTCTTCTTCTGCGGTATTATACCTGACCCCGCCGATCAGCAAGGTGGAGCACTTCCCGGGGACCAGCAACCCGAAGATCAAGCCCAGCACTCCGGAGTAGCCCCCAGAGTTGTACCTCCCGGAGGAGAACCCCCAGTTCGGCCCGTCCAGCCTGCAGAGCCTGACGATGGCACCTTGTTAGGTCTCATCAGGACCTTGATAGCTTTCCAGGATCGTCGAAGAGACGCCTTGCACCAGGTAGTGGCGGATGCTTTGACCAGAGACGGTCATCCAGGGAACAGCGCGGCCAACAGCTTCAAGCGCTTGAACCCTCCATTCTTCGACGGCAGCGAAGATGCGATTGCCGCGGACGCTTGGCTTTAGGATACCGAGGTGGTTCTGGAAGCAGCTAGGACACCTGAGAATGAGAAGGTGGCGGTGGTACGCTTACAGTTGCTGGACTTGGCTCGCAGTTGGTGGGCAGCGCAAGCCATGGGATTAGTGGCACCCATTGCTTGGGCAGTGTTTAGAGAAAGATTTCAGACGAAGTATTTTGATGCTGTAGCTCGGTACGACCTACAGACGAGGTTTACCAACTTGAAGCAAGGAGGCAGAACGGTCGACAGTTATGCATCTGAGTTTTCTAGACTCAGTAGGTTTGCCCCCACCTTGGTGGCAACCGAGTTTGATAGGGCCCAACTGTTCCAGCAGGGACTGCATTTGGAGATCTTATTAGCAGTCGAGCAGTTTGAGCACCAGACGTTCGATGCGGTATTAAGAGCAGCTAGGAGGCATGAGTACACCTTCCAAAGGATTGTGGATAGGACCGGAGGTAGGAAGCGGTCCCACAGTCAGATGCATCTATCATCAGCTCCAGCCCCGGCAGCTAGGAGTTTGACCATTGGAACTCTGAGGCGGACGGCCCCAGTAATGTCGGTTCAGCATTTAACCCCAACGTACCCGCAGCAGCAGAAGTAGAAGCAGACTTCCGCGATGGGATGTTCTCATTACGGGAAGCCAGGACACGTGGTGGCAGATTGTCGCAGGGCGCAGGGATTGTGCCTGGCTTGTGGAGCGGCAGATCACAAGATAGGAGCCTGCCCGAATAGGGGTAGTTCATCCTCTTCCAACCTAACCAGTCCATCGGTTAGGGGACCAACACCTATACAGCAGCAGCAGTACCCGAGGCCCTTATTGCCTCAGGCCCAGGCGTTTCATCAGTAGAACCAGCAGCAGTACACCCAAGCCCAAGTGCAGAACAGACAGAGAGGTTTCCAGAAGAGGGGACCCGCAGCTAGAGGACAAGGTCAGGCTATGATGATGACTATGGAAGAAGAAGTTGTACCAGGTGAGGTAGTGGCAGGTACTATTCTCGTCAACTCCTCTCCAGCATTGGTATTATTTGATTCTGGTGCTTCTCATTCATTCATGTCTGCACGATTCACGAACGGATAGGATTGGAGCCCGAGTCATTATCAGTGAGGCTCAATATACTTACTGGTAATGGTCTTATGGGTGTAGATCGAGTGTTTTCCTCGTGTCGGATCGTAGTTAGCGGTAGAGAGTTCCCCGCTAGATTCATAGAATTCCCTATGGCAGACTATGATGTAGTCTTAGGCATGGATTGGTTGAGGAACCAGTATGCTAGGATAGACTGCCATGTTGGCAGAGTTATCTTTAGTATCCCAGGCGAGCCAGAGTTTTCATTTTCTAGAGGCGCAGTGGAACCATCATCCCCAGTATTACGGATGGCCGTAGCAGCAGTACAGTTACCCAGGATAGTTGAAGAATTTCCAGATGTCTTTTCAGAAGAACTTTCAGGAATGCCGCCAGAGCGGAAGATCGAGTTCACTATAGACTTGATCCCCGGGACAGCACCAGTATCAGAGCGAGTCTACAGGATGGCGCCTTCAGAGTTGAAGATTTTATACAAGATGATTGAAGAACTCAGGACCAAGGGATTCATTCGTGCAAGTGGATCGCCTTGGGAAGCCCCGATGCTTCTTGTGAAAAAGAAGGATGGTACGTCCAGGTTATGTGTGGATTATCGTACCTTGAACTCAGTGATAATCAAGAACAGATACCGTCTCCCGAGGATAGATGACTTGTTTGATCAACTCAGAGGGGCTTCAGTGTTCTCGAAGATAGACTTGCGGTCAGGATACCACCAGATCATAGTCAGAGAGCAGGACATCCCGAAGACATCATTTAGATCGAGATATGGGCATTGGGAGTTCCTTGTTATGCCCTTTGGAGCGACCAATGCGCCGGCTGTCTTCATGGATCTCATGAATCGCATTTTCATGCCTTACTTGGATCAGTTCATGATCGTGTTCCTAGATGATATCCTGGTCTACAGCAACAGCGAAGCAGAGCACGAGAAGCATCTCAGAATCGTCCATCAGACGCTTAGAGAGCATCAGTTGTACGCCAAGTTCAGTAAATGCGAGTTCTGGCTCGATCGTATTTCGTACTTGGGTCACATCATTACCCGAGGAGGAGTGTAAGTGGATCCCCAGAAGATTGTGGCTATCGAGTCATGGCCAGTACCTAGTTCAGCGGCAGAGGTTCGCAGCTTCCTTGGATTGGCCGGCTACTACCGGCGATTCGTTTCAGATTTTGCAAAAATTTCAGCGCCGATGACCCAGTTGACCCGCAAGGATGTGCAGTTCGCTTGGACAGCAGAGTGTCAGGAATTATTTGAGAAGTTGAAGCGAGGTTTGATAACGGCTCCCATTCTCACACTTCCAGATGGGACCGGAGGATTCACAGTTTATTGCGACGCTTCAGGCAGAGGATTGGGGTGTGTCTTGATGCAGCATGGGAAGGTAATATCTTATGCATCACGTCAACTTCGTGATCATGAGAAGAATTATCCGACCCACGACTTGGAACTGGCAGCAGTAGTGTTTGCACTCAAGCTTTGGCGGTACTACTTGTACGGAGATAGAGTGGAGATATTTACAGATCACAAGAGCCTGAAGTATGTTTTCACCCAGAAGGACCTTAATATGCGGCAGAGAAGATGGCTCGAGCTATTGGTAGACTACGATATGGACTTGCAGTATCACCCAGGGAAGGCCAACGTTGTAGCAGATGCGTTGAGCTGGAGAGCTAGAGTTTACTTCCTAACGGCACAACCAGAGTTATTGGCAGATCTTCAGAAGATGGGAATTGAAGTGGTTCTTCCTACCAACGTGGCGTTGATGGCCAGTCTACAGGTTCAGTCCAGCATAGTTGAGAGGATCCGGATGGCGCAGTCTACAGATTCCAAGATTCAATGACTCAGAGCAGAGTGTGAGGCAGAAAGAAGGCCAGAGTTGTGCATTCATGAAGATGGTACACTTTGGCACGACACTCATCTTTGTGTACCCAGTGGAGATATCAGACAGGAGGTCATGGCAGAAGCTCACAGTTCACAGTATTCTATTCATCCCGGTGGCACAAAGATGTACCGTGATATTCGTCAGCATTTCTGGTGGAATGGCATGAAGAGGGAGATAGCCCGGTTTGTCTCTCGGTGTTTGGTTTGCCAGCAGGTTAAAGCTGAACATCAGAGACCCGCTGGACTTCTTCAGCCCTTGCCGATTCCAGAGTGGAAGTGGGAGCATGTGACCATAGATTTTGTGACTGGACTGCCTAGATCCCCAGCTGATCGAGATGCTATTTGGGTTATAGTTGAGTGGCTCACGAAGGTGGCTCATTTTCTCCCATTCAGAGTTGGGCAGTCTACGGCTCAGCTAGCAGATATGTACCTCAGGCAGATTGTCAGGCTTTACGGAGTGCCCGTCAGTATTACCTCGGACCGAGATTCAAGGTTTACATCACACTTTTGGCGTAGCCTGCAAGAGAGTTTGGGAACTCGTCTCCAGTTTAGTTCGACATATCATCCGCAGACAGATGGTCAGTCGGAGCGTACAATCCAGACTCTTGAAGACATACTGAGATCTTGTACACTTGACTTCGGTGGTTCGTAGGAAGATCACCTGTACCTGGTGGATTTCTCGTACAACAATAGTTTCCAGGCCAGCATCCAGATGGCACCATTCGAGGCACTGTATGGCAGGATACAGGTACCCGCTAGCATGGGACGATGGCGGAGAGAGGCAGATGCTCGGTCCAGAAATGATTGCCCAGACAATTGAAGTAGTCAGAAAAGTCAGGGATCATCTTCGAGTTTCCCAAGATCGCCAGCGACATTGGGCCGATGCTCACAGGCGTCCCTTAGAGTTTGCTATCGACGACTATGTATTCCTTAGGATCTCGCCTAACCGCGACGTCATTCGCTTTGGCATGCGGGGAAAGCTTAGTCCTAGGTATATAGGGCCGTTCGATATCCTGGAGCGAGTAGGAGATGTATCCTATCGTCTTGCTCTTTCGCCATCGCTAAGTGAGGTGCATGATGTATTCCATATGTCCCAATTACGACGGTATATCCTGGACCCGAGCCATATCCTAGACCATTCGGAATTGGTTGTTGGTACCAACCTTTCGTATGAGGAGAGGCCCGTGTCTATATTGGACCGGAGGGAGAAGATACTCAAGAACAAGACTATTAACTTAGTCCGTGTTGCTTGGGGTCATCACTCTCTAGATGAGTCAACGTGGAAGCGTGAGGACGACATCCGATCGCGATATCCCGACTTGTTTGACTCGTAAGGTATAATGTATTCCTTATGCCTTATGCTTTCCATCCCTTGCTTGCATGTATGATTGTATGATTGAACTGCTTAGTGTAGATTGTTGGTGCTTATTGTAACTTGTCGTGGCAGTCTCCAGCTCCTTGATTAAATTCCGAGGACAAAATTCTTTTAAGGCGGGTAGAGTTGTCACCCTTATTTTCCGTATTTCGTATTTATACTAGTAATTGGATTTTGGCATGTATTTTTATTTTCTCGACTCGTAGAATTTTGGGTTTTCTCGTATTTTGGGTTTCGGCTCGGCTCGGTTATAGTTGGTTTGGTTTGGTTTGGTTTGGTTTGATTTTAAGCCCAAAGGAACACCTTAGCTATACTCCACCCTCATTCCACCACAACCCACCCTCATTAAAATCCCCACCTAACTTTCTCTCTCTTCCATAATTTTCATTTATTTCTCCATCTTCTTCTTCCTCCTTCCTCCACCAACACCATAGGCAAGTGCACCTTGCCACCAAATAAGCACCCCATTTTATTTGTCCATTAGCTAGATTAGGTGTAGTGCCCCGAAATTTGTGATACGTATTTTATACGTGTTCGTATTTCTGACCCGTATTTCTCTTTTCCTTGATTAGTTAGTTGTGGTTTATTTTCATATTTAGCATTGTGGTTTAATTGTCATTTATCGTTCATGGGTTAATTCTGATTAGTGGAGCTTGATTTTATTTGGATAGGAGGAGGATTGGGTTGGCTCGATTTGGCCTGGCTTGGTTTGGATTGGCTTGGTTCGGTTTAGGATTGCTCTTGGTTCATCATGAACCAAGGGGTGAACCCCCTACCTACCACCACCACTCATATTTATTACCTATTCTTCTTCTCTCTCTTCATTAATCTCTTCTTCCTTCTCCATTAAACCCACCACCAACCAAGAACACCCCTTAGGCAAGTGCATCTTGATTCGTGGAGGAACCCGAATTTTATTGTTCCATTCTCTTCTTTGCAATATTTTAACTTACTTTAGTACTTGACATTTTCTCTTTTCATGGCTAGATTCTTGTAGATCTAAGTTTAAATTATTTTCAAAAATCTTGGAATTTGATCTACTAAACCTTGTTACTTTCGAATTTTGATGGTTCCATATTGTTGAGAATTTTAATCTACCCAATTTTGACCTTTGAAAAGTTGGATTTGGACGTATGTTGACCAAGTTATGGACTTTTAAAGTTTTAGGTTCAAACCATGGAGTTCTTGCTGATTTGGAGAAGACAGTGAGTAGTACACGAGCTTTTTAGCTTGTGCCACTGAGCTGCGCGCGCTCTTTAGCGCAGCGCAGTCGACCCCATACGCTGCCTTTTGGGAGCGTATGATTCGCATACGCTCGCTTGCTTGACAAGGAGTCGTATCGACCCCATACGCTGCCTTTTGGGAGCGTATGATTCGCATACGCTCGCTTGCTTGACAAGGAGTCGTATCGACCCCATACGCTGCCTTTTGGGAGCGCATGATTCGCATACGCTTGCTTGCTTGACAAGGAGTCGTATCGACCCCATACGCTGCCTTTTGGGAGTGTATGATTCGCATACGCTCGCTTGCTTGACAAGGAGTCGTATGGAGTCCATACGCTGCCTTTTGGAAGCGTATGTCTTGCATACGCTGCCTGAGCGTATGCTGCCTGAGCATATGACCTGAGCGTATGGCCTTTGGCTGACTTGGTCTTATGTCAGCGTGTCAGATTTGGTTTTATTTTCCTTAAGCTGGGCTCTTCTATAGCCCTGTATATTGATATTTTATTAGATATTTAACGTCCATTTTATATCCTTACGCCTTTTGTCATGAACTTGATAATCCCGAATTTATTTATTAAATTTGGAATGATAATTGAACATGGCTTGATAGTGGCCCGTCGTGGTACACTCCTGACTTGATAACTTGACCTGATAACTTGACCTGCTAATTCATAACACGACAGTGACCCGTAGTGGTGCACTCTTGACAAGTACCCTAACATGCTTGATAGTGGCCCGTCGTGGCGCACTCTTGACTAATTAATTCATTGGCCTGGACACCGTGGATGTGTGTGCTTGTATAAACTACGAGTCCTGTGTGTCTTGCATTATGTCTAGGGCATGATCCCTGAGTACCACGGTCAGGGATTCATACTGAATCTGGCTAGGTTAATGACTAGATTGATCAAATAGTTCATGGAGAATTTTCCAGTTACCTGTTGCCCCTTTGGTCCCGGCCTTATATATATATATATATATATATACATAGGATTTGTTGCTATCCGTCGAGATGAGCGCACTTCCAGTCCGCCGTCGAGTGTGGTACCTTAGGACACATGTATCTTACTACAGTGTGTCTGCTATATCCAGCTATCTTTTCCTTTTCTTGCTGGGATCACTCAGGTAGTAACAAACAGGTAACCGGACTTGGAATTCTCATTGTATCTTGCTAGTAACTAGGCCTGTGATAACCCTAGTTAGTTAAAGTAGCAAGCCATATTTATTGCTTGGCCGTGATTGATTGGATGTAGTCTAGTCCAGCTTTGTCTCGTCCTGATTCTGTACCATTTCTGGCATGACATGATTACTCGTGCTTTATCTTAATTCTATATCATGAACAATTGTATGACCAGATTTCTTATATTTACCTTGCCGATAAATGGTGGGAGAAGCCAAGTTCCGTTCAGATGAAGGGTTACAACCCCGGTCCTTGTTTGGTTTACGGGTTGTAACCTGGTTATCTGAATAGTCCCATGGTTATCTCATCGTATATCATCCTGTCATACACTTCCATATGTTCTGTCTTTCATCGATTCTGTACAAGATTGTCTTTTATATTCACCTATCATGCTTTTTCTTAAATTACTGTCTCTTATTATGTAATTATATTATTGTGCTAATTGCTGGTTTTAGTTCCTAAGTGAAGCCTCCTTTGTGGCACTTGCTCTTTCTGGGGTCTGACCCAGCTGGTTTTGTATGGCCAGATACCGGAGCAGCAGCAAAGGATCTACCAGCCTTCCAGCCACATGGTGACCACTAGAGGGAATCCTGGCAACGAGTGGGTTATTTTGGCTCTCCCACTCTATTGTACATTATTCTTTTGAGGCGTTTAGCCGCCGAGCAAGTGTTAGCTCGTGTGTATTTTACTTACCGTCTGCCTACGGGCTGTAACATGATTGGCAACTCGAGGTTGATCATGTATGACTTAACTCTTGCTAGTCCTTACATTTTGTACGACTAGCTTCATGATCATCTGGATATGTAATGTTTGGGACGCCTTACAATTGTATATTTGGTTATCTGATATCTTGTGATTATTATTAGTTGGTTGAGATTGAGACAATAGGGTAATTTATGACCTTAAGAGACTGATGGCTTGTAGATAAACCCTCACATATCTTGACAGCTGTGACCGTATGGTGAGATGGATTCCATTTCATTATACGTAGCTGGCTATGTCTGCCCCCGTTCTCCAGTATTCTGGTTCTGGGGCGTGACATTAGGCCATGGTGAACAATATTAGAACTTGGCATTTTGTGATTTGGAGCTTCCATTTTTCTAGATCTAAGTTTTAACCATTTTTGGAATTTCTTGGTTTTGATCTATTAAACTTAGATTTTACTTGTTTTGAGGCTTCCATGTGAAAGACAATTCAATTTTACACAAGTTAGAGCTTTGAAAATCTAAATTTCGTTTTGATTTGATCAAGGTATGAAGATTTGAAGTTT
Source organism: Iris pallida (assembly GCA_029216955.1). Classification (NCBI taxonomy): domain Eukaryota; kingdom Viridiplantae; phylum Streptophyta; class Magnoliopsida; order Asparagales; family Iridaceae; genus Iris; species Iris pallida. Next base: position 161,639 of record JANAVB010002195.1, on the reverse strand, counting down.
TGATGTTCTTGAGATTCTTCTCAGCCTGTTGGAGAAGATGACCCTCGGCCAGCGCTCTTTAGCGCAAGGCCATGCACAGTTCAACTGTGCGTAGTTCATCTATGCGCAGTTAAACTGTGCGCAGTTCATCTGTGCGCAGTTTATTTCCTGCACAGTTCAACTGTGCGCAGTTCATTTCCTGTGCAGTTCATTTCCTGCACAGTTCATCTGTGCGCAGTTCATTTCCTGCTCAGTTCATCTGTGCGCAGTTCATTTCCTGTACAGTTCAACTGTGTGCAGTTCATCTGTGCGCAGTTTATTTCTTGCACAGTTCATCTGTGCGTAGTTCCTTTCCTGCACAGTTCATCTGTGCGCAGTTCATTTCCTGCGCAATTCATTTTCTGCACAGTTCATCTGTGCGCAGTTCATTTCCTGTGCAGTTCAACTCATGATGGTTTGGTTTTATTCCTTGGACTTGGCTTCTCTTTTGTGGATTGGAGTCTTGAGATCTTGTTCCAACAACACGACTGTCTCGACCCAACACGACTTGGCACGGTTTTTTTTGGTGTTTTGCTTACAACTGTACGGTTTTTTCGTAATTTCTGTGAAGTATGATTCTAGTACTTTCTGATCTTCTTGATAGTGACCCGATGGGGTGCGCCCTTAACTTTTAACCTGTAATTCATGATTAATCTTGCTACTGGATAACTTGATAATGGCCCGTGGCGGTGCACTCCTGACTTGTAACTTGTAAACCTGTAACTTGTAGCTTGACTTGACTTGACGCTGTTGCGATGGCTAACTTGACTCGTATAATCAACTCTGACGCCGTGGGTGCTCCTTCTTGCTGCCTTGTGCAATCCACTTGTCTTGTCTCGCATCATGTCTAGGACGTGACTCCCTGGTTACCCCGGTCAGGGATTCAACTGAATATGGATTAGGCTAATGACTAGATCAAACTATAGTTCATGGAAAATTTCTAGTCATAGGCAATCTCGTTATCTGGGCACATTTAAACGGACATGTAGCCTGCAGACGAGTAGGGCACATTTTCAGCACACTATTATGTGTTGCACCCTCTATGTCACCTAAGGGTATATTGTCTCCTGGGCGATGTACCCAACCATACTCTCAACCCGCGGAAGGATAACTAGATAGTCTGCAGGGCTTGGGATTGGGAATTTCTCATTTGCATCTTGTTAGTAATTAGGCTTGTGATAACCCTAGTTAGTTAAGTAGTAAGCCGTAGTATTTGCTTGGCCGCTTGTGAATGGATGGTGTCCAACATTGTCTAAGTCTCGTCTAGTCCCAGTACCTGATCCTCCTGAACATGATTGTTTTACTTATCTTTAACAATAAATGGGTAGAGACAAGGTGCTATTCAGGCGAAGGGTTACAACCCCGGTCCTTGTTTGGTTTACGGGTTGTAACCTGGCTTCCGGAATGGTTCCATGTCCCTAGTCGTTTATTGTCTTGTTGTACTCTTATTTACTAGTACTTTCTTCCATTTTCTTATGTTCTGATATGCTGGCTTTTGTTCTTATTTCGTGGCCTCCTTTGTGGTACTTGCTCTTTCTGGGGTTTGACCCAGCTGGTTTTGTGTGGCCATATTTTGGAGCAGCACCCGAGGATCTTCCGAACCTCCAGCCCGATGGTGGCGACTAGAAGGAACCCGGGCTACGAGTGGATTTTCTATTTTGTTTCGCTCACTCTACTGTAAATTTATTCTTTTGAGGCGTTTAGCCGACGAGCACCTGTTAGCTCGATGCATATTTACTTACTGTCTGTCTACGGGCTGTAAACATGATTAACAAATCCTAGGGTTGATCATGTATGACTAAACTCTTGCTATTCTTCGCATTTTGTACGACTAGCTTCATGATCAACTGAATATGTATTATTTGGGACGTCTTTTATTGTATATTTGGTGGTCAAACATCTTGTAACTATATTACTTGCTTGAGATTGAGACAATAAGCTTGACCTTAAGAGACCATTGGCTTGTAGTAAACCCTCATATCTAGACAGCCGTGATCGTATAGCGAGGTGGATTCCATTTCAATATACGTAGCTGGCTATGTTCGCCCCCGCTCTCCAGTATTCTGGTTCTGGGACGTCATAGTCCGTTTGATTTGCAGGATTGGACAACGTAATGTAATTGGCATTACGTTGTCAATCTAACTCGGATGTTTGGTTGGAGAAAAAAATTAGATGTAATATAATCGCGATTACAAGTTTGATTACATTACATCAGTTTCTTCTAAACTCAATTACATCATAAAACCTATGTAATCGCAATTACATTACAACTTAAGCGGAAGGTTGGTATGTTATAATTTGGTCTTTTTGTTCGTTTTTGGTCATTTTTTGTTGTTTTTGCTTTTTTTTTGTCGTTTTTGGTCATTTTTGTTCGTTTTTGGTCGTTTTTGGTCGTTTTTGTTCGTTTTTTGTCATTTTTGTTCGTTTTGGTTATTTTTTGTTGTTTTTGTTTGTTTTTTGTCTTTTTTGTCGTTTTTGTTCTTTTTTGTTCATTTTTGGTCTTTTTTATCGTTTTTGTTTTTTTTTGTCATTTTTGTTCGTTTGTGGTTGTTTTGTTTGTTCTTTTTGTCGTTTTTGTTCGTTTTTTGTTGTTTTTGTTTGTTTTTTTTATCTTTTTTGTCCTTTTTTTGTTGTTTTTGTCCTTTTGTCGTTTTTGTTCGTTTTGGTTGTTTTGTTTTTTTGTCCTTTTTTTTTGTTGTTTTTGCCATTTTTTGTCGTTTTTGTTTGTTTTTTTACCTTTTTTTTAGTTTTTAGTTTTTTTGTTGTTTTTTTTATTTTTTGTCATTTTTGTTCATTTTTGTTTATTTTTTGTCGTTTTTGCTTGTTTTGTGCCTTTCTTTCGATTTTTGGTCGTTTTTTGCACATTCTTGGCCCTTTTTTTGTCGCTTTTGCACTTTTTAAATCTTTTTTGTTGATTTTGTGTTTGTTTTGCCATTTTTTGTTCGTTTTTGTTTATTTTTTTTCGTTTTGGGCCTTTTTTTCGATTTTTTGTCGTTTTTTGCACATTCTTGGCCATTTTTGTTGCTTTTGCACTTTTAAAACTTTTTTATCGATTTTGTACATTTTTTGTCGGTTTTGCACTTTTTTATTGGTTTTGCTTTATTTGCACGTCTTTTGCCTTTTTGCACGCTTTTTTTTAATCATTTTTGGTCATTTTTTTACGTTTTTTTTTTATCTTTTTTGTCGATTTTGCACATTTTTTGCCATTTCTGCATGTTATTTATCGATTTTTGTCGATCTTGTATATTTTTAACCATTTTTCACGTTTTTATCGTCTTCTATCGTTTTCGGTTTATTTTGCTTATTTTTTGTCGCTTTTTTTATCCTTTTCTGTTTTTTGGGTCTTTTTTCACTTTTTTGTCGTTTATGCTCTTTTTTTCTTTTTGTTTGTTGTTTTTGTCATTTTTTGGATTTTTTTGTCATTTTTTTTTCCTTTTTATCTTTTTTTTTGCTCTTTTTTATCGTTTGTTGTCTTTTTTTTTCTTTTTTTTTTTGTCATTTTTGTTCGTTTTTGTTCATTTTTTGCGCTTATTTTTGTTTTTTGTCTTTTTTCCTTTCATTTTTCTTTTCAATTTTTTTGTTTTTAGTCATTTTTTAATCATTATTGGTCACTTTTTATGGTTTTCACATTTTTGATTTTTTTTTGTCGTTTTTCTTTTTTATCGCTTTTTCATTTTTGGTTTTTTTTCTTCTGTTTTGTTCGTTTGTCATTTTTTGTATTTTGTATTTTTTGTATTTTTTTCGTTTTTTGTCTTTTTTAAGCAAAAAACAAACCATTTTCCCCTTATTTATTTTATATTTTTTTCTTTTTAATTTTTAAAAAAATTTAGTGATCCACTTTTTTAATTTTATGTTGTATTTAAAAAATATTAAATTAGAAACTTAATTGCATTACATGGTAAACCAAACATATTAATGCAATTGATATTACATTACTTGGTTTGATTATATGCTTCAACCAAACATAGTAATGTAATTGTAATTCTATTATATTACAAACTCAATTACATTACAAATCCAATTCTATTACGATTACGATTACATTACAATGAACCAAATGCAACCTAATTTTTTCACTAAAAATGCTAGAATAAGTTAGCTAACTTCTACAGAAACTTGAGTATACTATCACAATTTTCCCCTTTGGCCTCTGTAATTTTTTCTGTTTCGCCTTTCCAATTTTCTGGTTTGACTGGCAGATGGTCTCAGGCCATCTCTAACCCATCCTCAAAAAATTTCTCAATTTGAGGACTCAACAAGGAATATTCCTCTATCATGCTATTCTTAAAAAATTTCATCTCCAACCCATCAATCCTCAAATAATAAACAACCATTATTTATTTCTACATAAATTTATTTCTTCACAACCATTTAATATAATCAAATACATTAATGTTGTTGTAAGGCAAAAAATCAAACACGCCAGAGTTGTGACGAAGTATACTCGTATAATATAAATCACTCAAGTGCCACTTACAAGCGATCCCAACCTCTCTTTATATAGGGAGAGAGGTTGGGGGTTATGAAGAAATGAAGGGCCAAAGGTCATGTGTAGGTTACAAGGAGATGAAAGGTGTCACCCCCCAGTTTTCAGAAACAGGAGTATTTTTGTCATTTTGTATTTTTGAATATTTTAAAAATTTATTTTATTATTTATGATATTATTTTGGGGTTGAAATTTATTTTATTATTTATGATATTGTTTTGGGGTTATTTGAGTCGGGTTCGAATTTCAACTCAATCCGACTTGAAACGGAAACCCGGGGGGGTAGTTTGACTCTAGTGGGACCCACACACTTGTTAGACATGGCCCACATGATATTAATTTTAGTCCACATGATATTAATTTTAGTTAGTAGTTAGACTAATTATTTATGGATAGGTTTAGTTTAATTAGAGACTTAAAAATAGACTAATTTGACCTCAACCTTTAACCCATTCTTAATTTAAATCAAATAGATTAGTGGAGGACATTTTGGACATTCAAAATGGGGACACCTCACCCTTTTTGGGCAGCCACCTATGGGGAGGATAAGGAGTGAGTCACCATCTCTTCCATTTCATTTTATCCATCCATTTTCTCTCTCTTGTTCTTCCCCAAATTTCTAGAGAACAACTCCATTGATTTCATCTCCAAATCCACCATTTCTTCCATCAAATCTTCTTCTCTTCTCCTCTACTCCATAGTTAGAGGGTGCTATCCAAGTTTGGGAGGATTCGGATCTCGTTCGTGTCCTTTTGGAATCTCTACGTGTCGGTGTCGAGTCGGAAGGCTTTTTCCTTTGAAACTCTCTCTCGGAAGGTATAATCTCTTCTCTAATCCATCCCTACATGCATATAGGAATATTTTGAACCCATAGGAATGACCCCCATGGTTGTATCTCCATTTGTGTCCATTTCGTGTCCATTTGGAGGTCATATGAGTGTCCTTTGTGTTGTGGTTGTGTCCTAGTGGGAAAAACCCCTATTTTGGACACTTGTATGCATATATATATATATATATATATATATATATATATATATATATATATATATATATTGTAGGAATGATTAATTAGTGTTTTAATCTCAGATTTATATTTTTAGAGAGTGGATTGATCTTATTTAGGATGGTTAGAATAAGTTTTATTTAGATAGCTATGTTGGTATCCAAGTATTTTGGCCTACATGTGTTTTTTTGTCCAAACAACCAAAATTCGTCATAATTTTTATCCACGTTTTAGTAGCTAGAGCAACTTAGAAATGTCATAACTTTAAGCTCATAACTCCAATTAACCTCCCATTTTTTTAAAAGAAGCATATCGAAGTTAGCTTTCCAAATATATATTTTAATAAGCCAAATTCGTTCTATAACTTTCTGTAGAATTGTTTGAGTGTCAGCTGTACGAAAGATGAACGCGTTTTGGTGTTTTTGCGATTCCGGGAGCTTTCGGACACGAAAATGCGATCCGTTTTAAGTTTCGGAAAGCTAACACGAAGAGCTATAACATACTTTAATCCTAGAAGTTTGTGAAGGCCCAATTGGTACAGTATTGATTTTAAGTAGAAGAGTGACTATGCGACGTAGGCATTTTGTGTAACCTATGAGCCTAGTATGGATATCATATAAATGTAGGTATCATAGGTTGTCAAGAATATGTATGATATAGTACATATATGTATATAGATATATATATTATTGTTATGTAATATATGTTAGTATAGTGTGTGTGTTTGAATGAGATAAGGATGTGTGTGGTTAGTGGAGAGAAGTGAGATTGATAGAGGATATGTGCTAGTGTGTGTTTGATGTTGTATAGATGGTAGTGTAGTGTGTGTGTTGTGAAGGTGAGAGAGTTGGGAGGATCACGCCATCCTATTTGACTTGAGGCTAGTGTGGTTTGTTGAGTGATTGTGTTTTGGTTGAGTGGTAGTGTGTTTGTATATAGATGTGTGTAGGTGTGTTAGAAGAGAAGGGTTGTAGATTTGGTATATGTGTTTGTGTGTGTGTTAGTATTGGAGTGGAGAAGAATTTAAATGTTGTATGTATGGATATGTTAGTATGTTAGTGGTTATGTTAGAATCTATGTAGAGGTTAGAGATATATTCGAAGTTAGATAGTGATAGCTTGTATAAGTTAGATAATTAGTTGTGTTAGTCTATGTTATTGTTAGTTAGAGATGACATATGTTAGTTGTGTTAGGTTTATAAGTTAGAATAGATGGTTAGAAGTTATATGTTAGAGTTGGTTAGTATCTTATATTAGAGGTATAAGTTAGGATATAGATGAGTGAGTATCCTAAGATACAAATCAGTATCTTAGAGGGTAAAAGTAGAATTTTGGGGTAAAGTCTAAGAAAGGGTTTTGATTGTTAAGATGGAATTAGAAATAGGTTGTCTTGGTAGGTAATGACTAGATGAGGGTAGTTTAGGCTAGTTTTGACCCCCGTTGACCAAGAGTTGCCTTTTCGACCAAAGTCAACTACGAGTCAACACTTTACCTAGAATTGACCCAAAACCAAACCAGAGCTGACTAGTTGGCTGAAAGTCAACTGTAAGTCAACCTTTGACCCAGATTGACCTAGTTTGACTTGGATTGACTTTCTGTGACCTTGTTTGTTCTAGTTTGGCTCAGTATGACCTAGTTTGACCTAGTTTGACTTAGACTTGCATTCATGACTTAAATTAGTTTCCTTTTTCAGTATAAAAACCCTGTTTAACTCATAGTATCACATTTTAGGCCTGTGATTTACTCTGAGCGTCTGTTCACCTTATCAGCTCAGGACCACAAGCGAGTACATTCACTGATAGTTTTCATTGTCTTAATATCTACTATATCCGATTCAGTTGTAGTGTCTTACATGATTCCCGACACGACAGTTCACGGACTAGTATACGTTGGATCCTGTCATGAGATATTATTCCCGAATTTTCCTTGGTATGTTGGTATGTGATATCCATGTTCATGTACTTATATAGACATCGATTTGGGAGTGGGCTGATCACCTGCTTTCGAATCCGTGTCATGATGTGCCATGTCCGGATCCATGATACTATTCGGGGATGGAGAAATTATTAGGGACTATGTGATCAAAGCCTCCATGTCTCTATTTTGCTAGCGCCACTCTCACCTCACATAGGGTGTAGCAGATACCCCATGCCAGGTTATCCAGGTTGGCCGGCATGACTCTCCGTTGAGGTTACCGCGGATTGCCGGGCCAAGTAGATAACCCCACCATGACTCCCTAGCCGATCACATATCGCTCTAATAATTCAAATCATATTTTACATTTATTGTCGTATCTTATATTCCAGTTCAGCTTTACTTTCTGTACTTCTCACCATGTTATGATTCCATTACTCACATGCTCTACCTGCTTTTATACAGTAGCATGATTTGAGACTAAGTTCTGTTTGAAAGAAGGGTTACAACCCCGGTCCTTGTTTGGTTCAAGGGTTGTAACTCGGCTTTCAAATGGTTCCCAAGTTGCCTATATCTTTGTCTTGTATTTTATTATACTGTCTCTTATAGTATTTGTCAATTCATATGAAACTGCTGTTGGTGTTTGTACTTGCTCATTTTCCTGACAGGATACCGTTAACATATTACAGATGATTCTGAGGCAGATTGCCCGACCTATTATGGGGTCGAGTATGATGGAGTAGACCCGGGCTGTGGTTTGTTAGTAGAGCCACTAGACTTTGCTCATCCTGAGTAGTGTAGCTTAGTTAGGTTTGCCTGGCCTACGAGCCAGCTAGTACTTTTTAGACTGTAGTAGTTTTAGATATTATGTGATTCTCTGGGTTGTTTGTGTATAGCTCTGGACTGGTGTGGATCTTGGACTTATTTCCTGTTATCATTATTTGTATTTTCCTTTCCATACTATCTACCTTAGTTTTACATTTGTGATTGAGACTGTATTGCTATGTCACCTCCATTCGGAGTATATATACTGTATAGGTACATTTATCTGTTTAGTTGTAGTATTTATAGATGACCTAGACAGCGTTCTACCGCCGATGTTGCGGCGTAGACTGGACGTAACCACGTACTCGTGCCCCTAATTAGGGTGCGGGTCGTGACAAAAGGTGAAAAGCCATGAGTTACAACACTCCCCATTGGCTCTCCAGAAATTCTTCTTGTAAACACCTCTGAGTTTCTTCGTCTGTCTGTAGCTTGCACCTTCAAATTTGACCACCTACTTGTGCCTCGTCAAAACCTTGCCAAAGAAAACCCAGTGGAAAAAACTGTCACGCCCGCTCCCGTATGAGTGACTGTCCTCGCTAAGGCGTGATGCCGCACGAGCCTAGATTGTGCTCGTGCAAGACGAGTTCCATAACGACGGATTTCAGCGGCTGCGACGGGGTCGTCGTACAGAAGTCCCAAGCAGAGACATTGAATAATAGCAGCAGAATTTAGAACAAAACACAAGTCATTGCAAAACACTCTTTTTATTTATATTGAAAACAACGGTTACATTGGGGCGCAAGGCCAAGATTACAAGTCTCTCAAGCTCACTCATCTCACATTATAAGTCCCTCAGCTCTCTCTCATCTCTCAATATATGTCCCGAGCCAGCGGGTGCTTCGGAAGGCGACGTCCATACATTATGTCCCGTATAAGTCTTTACTCCATGCGACCGCACGCTTCGAATCGCCAAAGAACTCTGTGCCTCGACGCATCCAAGCAAGCTCCGCGCCACGAGCTTTTACCTGTACCTGCACATGTAAACTATGTGGGTGTCAGTAGTCAACTGTACTGGTGGAATGAGCTCCTCGTCCACCCATACAAAACTAACACGTTTGATTTACTTTGTACAATACAAGTCCCTTTACGATTGTCTTTCTAGTCTTATCTTAGGATCAGTTTTAGGACCGACGCCTTGGCCTATTCTGTGTCGCTAGACCATCCCGTGCTTGTGTCAACAATATTAACTCATACTTTGCCTCTAGGCCCTCATTGTACCAACAACGTTAACCTATCAAGTCGTGCTTGTCTTACAGCCAAAATTAGAGACGTAACTACGCAATAAGACTCCATTCCCGTGTGACCGTGCTACAAACCCTTGTAGAGGTCGTGCCTCGCAACTCAAGAGACTCAATCATATTGCCGCCTCGCGGCCTATCGCTTCAATCACCAACTGACCCAATTAGGACATGTGGACTAAATGTCACTCGACCGACTTTGCCTTGCGGCAACTCCTGACTTAAACTCAAGACGACTCAAACCAACTTATGCAACTTATATGCCAACAACTTAAGACCCGATACCGTATCTCGTGCCGAAGCACGTCGCCTACGTTGCGACCAAATCTTAGGCCCAATATTGTATTCAAACTATACACACACATTCAACTCGACTCCTTGATATAGTGCACTCAATACTCGACTCAATCCAAAGGCACACTCGCGAATTGTCGTCCGTATCGACTCATCTATATGAGGTCACTAGCATGACAAACTATCCTGAACTATAGCTTTTGTTAATCGGGACCCTTGTAGCGCAAGTAGCGAGCCCCGCTGCAAGTCCCCGCTTAACCCGTGCTATCACCCTATCACCCAGCACAGCTATACCGTGTTTCCTCTTAGGCAGAGTCGGTCCCGTAGCCCCGGGTTGTCGCTCGAGGAAACTCTCTCCTTGTCGACAAGTTGTCCAATGACCATGCAAGACTCGACACAAACTGACGTCTTACACAGTCATTTCTCTTCCAATATTACCATCTCTTTCAAACCAATATCAAGACTTCTATCATCTGAGACCCCTCGACAACCCAGGATCGTGAGCATTCTTTCTCTCATTTGAGACCCCTCGACGACCCACGGTCGCGAGCATTCTTTCCATGTTACCATATCATTTCATTCAACTCAATGCCTATTCGATAGTCCTTTCTCCAAAACTCATTCAATCAACCGTGGTTCATGCCTTAAACACTAAGTCCGTGCATCGTACCTCAAACCGACTTCTGATCTATGTGACACTATCGTCCAAGTCATACTTTATATGACGGGCCTTGAGACCGTAAGACTATGTGGTTATATCCAACCGTAGAACTCATAGGACCGTGCTTGCTACCACTCCGATAGCCTAACATAACTTGTCTGACTTAAACGTACAACGACTTGACGAGCAAAGGATGCGTCAAGCCTCGCATTGCAGAACGTGCCGCGCATGCGTTCGACTTCTGAACGACCAAGTCATTTGGGTGCCTAGACTTATATCATAAGCCGTGCAACGCGACTTAACTCATGGGGCAAGCCAAGGCTATGCCAAGCCTTGGACGATAGGACCGTGCATGCTTTATGAAGCATTCATGCGGGTGACGCCTATGACTTAGGCTACGATCATGACTTCGTCTACTCAACCAACTTTCCTTCTCCCAAGCCATGGGACGAAGGACCGAGTGTCATTTTCAAAGCACGTCGTGCACCAACTCTAAGCCGACCGTTGGACCTTTTCATATTCTATCTCAATTCGACCCGTCGAGATTACTCCCTTTAGCTATGTGGATTCATTTATTTTATTATTAAGCCTACTTGTGCAAGTTAAAAACATGCAATTTATTATATGAAGGCAAAAATGAGGCAAGTTCACCGAAACTACCTGTCACTCCCCGATCCTGGAATACGTATTTTAATACGTAAACCGATAAATTGTATTTACCTTGTATTTATACTATATTTGTTGTGCAGTATTTCTTCAAGCATTTTCCAAAAATATTCGACAAAATATTATTTTCTAATTTATTTTCTGCATTTGGGCCTACAGTTTTGGCTCATTTGGGTAACCCATTCTTGGTTCACCAATGGTTCATCATGAACCCATGGGTCCAAGATCTATATATATAACTCATCTCCTTCTCTCTCCTCTCATTATTCCTCTCATTTACTTCCTCCACCAACCAAGGCAAGTACCAACTTGCTCAAGAGATGGATCCATAATTTTGCCATTGATTTCTTACAAAACTATTTGCCAAAACATGTTCTTCTCCTCAATCTATACTAGTTTAGAACTTAGAAATTTCTATTTTGAAGCTTTAATTTTTGTAGATCTAGGTTTTAATCATTTTCGGATTTTGCATGGTTTGATCTACTTTAGTTGGATTTTATGGGTTTTTGATGCTTCCATGTGGAAGAGCATTCAGTTTCACCTAAGTTGGAACTTTGGAAATCTGGATTTGGAGTTCGGATGGCCAAGTTATGATGCTTTGAAGTTTGGGTTCAGCCATGGTGTTCTTGCTGTTTGGAGAAGACAGTGAACAGTGTGCTCCTGTTTGAGCACGCTTCCTGTTGGAAGCGTGTCTCTCCTTGAGCTTGCGTGACTTTTCACGCAGCTCTCTCCTTGAGCTTGCGTGACTTTTCACGCAGCTCTCTCCTTGAGCTTGCGTGACTTTTTACGCAGCTCTCTCCTTGAGCTTGCGTGACTTTTCACGCAGCTCTCTCCTTGAGCTTGCGTGACTTTTCACGCAGCTCTTCCCTTGAGTCTGCGTGACTTTCACGCAGCTCTCCTCTGAGTGAGCCTGCCTGACTTTTCACGCGCGCTGCCTTGAGTAAGCCTGCGTGACTTTTCACGCGCGCTGCCTTGATTGAGCCTGCGTGACTTTTCACGCACGCTACCTTGAGTGTGCCTGAGTGAGCCTGTGTGACTTTTCACCCCTTGGGCATGCGTGCTTTTGTGTGCGTATGCTTTTGATATTTTATCAGATATTATATGCCCATTTTATATCCTTACGCCTTTTGTCCCGAGCATGATATGAGCACTAATGTGACCCCGGTGAACAAAGTGTTCCTACTCGATACCTGTACCTGAAAGTCCCAGTTCTTGTTCATGCTCGACAAAAGACTCGTAACTCCACGTGGCGTATTTGCAATGATGCATTACACTAAGGAGGGTAGAACATGTTGACATTCTGATTGACATGGATCCTCCTTGGGGTACTCGTACTAAAGTACGACTTTAGGAGGATAATCATGCAGGCCACAGCATGTGAGTGCAAGATTTCACCTAGGGTTAAACTAGGAAACTAAACATACTAGATGCATGGGGAGGGCAAAATCCCGAGATCGTGTTACACCAGCCGCCTTGAGATACTGTCTTGACGTGCCGGCTGGTCTCCACGGATACTGTGTCATCTGCAACGAGTGGATGACTGTATCCGATTAATTCCTGCTATATATTATATGTTTTAGCAAGGTGGCCTTACGAGGGACCTGTGCTCAATCATACCTGTCTACGCGAACCCCTGGGTTGGCTAGCCTTGCTGGAAAGATACGATCTGAGGATTTTCTAATAACATGACGCGAGGATAACCTCGTCCCACTAGAAACTCGTAGACTTGATTGGCCGTGAAAACGACTCGCTTGTATCCTATTACCTTCCGTGAATAACTGAGGGAAGCGGACTGTCATGGTACGTGATCCAACCCATGTTCTTGTTTGATTGTTGGGTTGGTTATCGTACTATGATAGGCTGTGGACCGAAGTTATGAACGGAAGACTTATTCTGGTTGTGAAGTGCTACTTCTGTGAATGGCTGAGAAACATGGTCTATCATGGTACATGATCCAACCCATGTTCTTGTTTGATTGTTGGGTTGGTTATTGTGCTGCGATGGGCTATCGACCGAAGTCACGATCAGGAGGTTTTATTGTTTATACCTTTTAACTTATGTGAATGTTATAGAGTACGACACGTCCTGACTCCATGCGGCACCTTTTGTCCTTGTTTGGTTGTAAGGGTGCCATATGGGTTCGAAGATGTTGCGCTACCCTATAATAGTAGCATAAGTATTACTATTATCAATCATTCTATTAACTGGGTTTTTAATCTTAACTCTTGTGCCCCTTTGGCGGTACTTGCTATTCGGGGCTGACCCCGCCGGTTTTGTTTGGCCAGATCTCGTAGCAGAGCCAGAGGACACGATCTTCCTCCCTGACATCCATGGTACATACTAGGAGCATGGCAGTTCGGGGACTCGAGTGGGTTTCTTCTCCACCACTCCTGCTTATACTTTTGCGGCATTTAGCCACCGGCACCTGTTAGCCGAATTACTTGATATTTTGTGTCAGTACATCATTGTAATTAAACAGACTGCAGCTGTGTATAATTTTGCACTCCTGACTCTCTGAGATAGCTAAATTATAAAGCTAGTCTCTCATGACCATTTTGATGAAGCGTCGGGGACGCCTTACTGCTTTATCTTTAATGTTCATTTAATTGCTGATGTGGTTTGAGTGATTGAGACATATAACTCTGTGGGACCATAGGAGACTTGATTGTTGCATGTACCCCCTAGTCTCTCGACAGCCACGATCGCCGTATGACGTTACGTACCTCATATGGAGTAGCTGACCTAGTCCGTCTCCGTATTTCGGTACTGGGGCGTGACAAGGTTTTAGTGGTGGCCCATGCAGGTCTGATTTTCAGACTTGTGGGGTATTGCGAATTATTAGGAGTCTCAATCAAAACTTGTTCCCCTTGGAATTCTGTTTCGAATTCTCTGTCCTTGCCTTGATCTCTAACTTGACTTGCATCCTCGAAATCTTCCTCGTTCGGACTTGATAATCTTATACCTTTCTCTATAGGGGTGCTTCATTCTCAGTAGCGGGCGAGGCCCATGAGGAAGAGCAACAAGAGCATGGCTCGACTGGGCAGCAACAGGGGAGAGAACCTTCCCCAGGGCAGGCACGAGCAGAAGTGGAACCAGAGGCAGTACAGCCGCAGGTTATTGAAACTCCTGCAGCACCAGCAGCAACGGCAGTACCAGATGCCGTAGCACTCCTGGAGATCATCCGGGGGTTTCTTGTCACTAACCAATAGCAACAGACTCAGCAGCAGGAGCAGAACGTGCTGCTGAACCAAGGGATTCAGTTACCTCTCGAGAGGAGTGTCGAGGCTGACTCGGAGGCATCAGGAAGGTTTCGTCGCTTGAACCCGAGGTATTTTGACGGCACGGAGGATGCTATCACTGCGGATGCCTGGATTCAAGACATCGAAGCCATTCTTATGGCAGCCAAGGTTCCAGATGATGAGAAGGTTGATCAGGTCAAACTGGTACTTCAGGATCTTGTCCGCGACTGGTGGACATCAGAAGAAGTTGGTGCAAGACGCCCTGTTCGTTGGACCACCTTCAGTGACAGATTCAAGGCCAAGTATTTTGGCGTAGTAGCTCGATACGAGCTCCAGCAGAAGTTCATCAGTCTCAAGCAAGCAGGCAAGACCGTAGATGGGTATGCAGCAGAGTTCTGCAGATTGTGCCATTTCGCACCAGCAATGGTGGCAACGGAGCCAGAGAAAGCTATGAGGTTCCAGCAGGGACTTCATTTGGAACTACTGCAGCTTGTGGAGGGACACGACTACCAGACGTTTGACGCTATTTTGACGGTCGCTCGGAGGCACGAGCTTACCCAACAGAGGTTGGCATCGAGGACAGGAGGTCAGAAGAGATCTCATTCCCAGGTTGGAGGAGGAGCAATGCAGCGAACATCGACACCAGCACCCGGTATACGTATTCATGATGCAGGAGCACCACGGAGGACGGCCGTGTCAACTATTACAGCGCCAGTTCGGCATCAGCAGCCGAGGAACCAGCAACAGCGTCAGGGAGCACCCCAGGGCTGTACATTCTGTAGAAAGGCAGGGCACACGAGGGAGGTGTGCCGGTCAGCGAATGGCTTATGCTTGAGGTGTGGTAGTTCAGACCACCGTATTTCCACTTGTCCTATGATGCAGAGGCCCGGAGGGCCAGCTCAGCAGTTTCCAGCATTGCCAGCTCCAGTGGCAACCCCGAGTGGAGGGCCAGTATTAGCAGTAAGGCCCCTAGCCCAGCGTCTACCAACGCAGGCTCAGATGTTCCGCCAGGCACAGGAAGCCGAAGGCCCTCAGAGGCAGCAACAGCATGGTCGAGGAAGGCCGCAACAAGGGGCTCCGCGGGGCCAGGCTCTCACATTGACCTTGGAAGAGGCTCTAGCGTCTAGTGACGTGGTGGCAGGTAAAATTCTCGTCACCTCATTTCCCGCTGTAGCATTATTTGATTCAGGCGCTACTTATTCATTCATCTCTGCACAATATGCTACACAGATTGGATTAGAGTTTGAGGCATTGCCGGAGAGGATGGATATACTCACCGGCAATGGGCTCGTAGAAGTTAGCAGGGTGCGCTTTTCATGTCCGGTAGAGGTGTGTGGGCATTTATTGCCCGCATCATTGATTGAATTCCATATGGGGAATTTTGATGTTGTTCTTGGCATGGACTGGTTGAGAGACAGTCATGCGACAATTGATTGTAGAGGAGGTAGGGTCATATTCAGCGTTCCTGGGATAGAGCAGTTCATCTTTACTCGAACCTTGAAGAATCAGGCCGGAGGCGTCATCTCAGCAGCAGTGTCAGAGCCAGGACAGATTTCGAGAGTGGTCGAAGATTTTCTCGACGTCTTCCCTGATAAGCTCCCAGGGATACCCCTAGTCAGAGAGGTAGAATTTAGCATTAAGTTGAACCCTGGAATGAGGCCTATTGCAGACAGAGTTTACAGAATGTCGCCGTCAGAACAGGATAAGTTGTATCAACATGAAGAAGAGTTGAAGTCTAAGGGATTCATCCGAGACAGTAAATCGTCCTGGGCCGTGCCAGTAATTCTAGTTCCCAAGAAGGATGGGTCGACGAGGATGTGCATCGACTACCGCAAGCTGAATACAGTAACAGTGAAGAATAAGTACCCACTACCAAGGATTGATGACCTGTTTAACCAGTTGAGCAAGGCCAGCATCTTTTCCAAGATCGATCTTCGGTCGGGATACTATCAAGTAAGAGTCTGGGAGCAAGACATACCGAAGACAACATTCAGATCTAGATATGGGCATTATGAGTTTTTAGTAATCCCCTTTGGACTAACCAACGCCCCCGCAGTATTCATGGATTTAATGAACCGCATCTTTCTGCCGTATTTGGATAAATTTGTGGTGGTGTTCATAGATGACATTCTTGTCTATTCCAGCAGTGAAGAGGAGCATGAGAAACATCTTAGGACTATCTTACAGACATTGAGGGAGCATCAACTTTATGCGAAGCTCGACAAGTGTGAATTCTGGTTAGATCACATTTCGTTCCTGGGGCATGTAATTTCTGGGGCAGGAGTGTCAGTAGATCCGAAGAAGATTGAGGCCGTAGAGCATTGGCTAGTCCCGAGAACGGTTGCAGAAGTGCGAAGTTTCTTAGGATTAGCTGGTTACTACAGAAGGTTCGTGGCGGACTTTGCCAAGATCTCTACGCCCTTAACGCGTTTGACGCACAAGGACGTAGAGTTTGTTTGGTCAGCTAGTTGTCAGGCATCATTTGAAGAATTGAAGAAGAGATTGATCTCAGCCCCGATCTTGACGCTTCCAGTAGGAGCGGGAGGCTTTACAGTATATTATGACGCATCTGGGAAGGGTCTTGGATGTGTATTGATGCAGCACGGAAAGGTGATAGCATATGCACCTCGACAGCTTCGAGACCATGAGAAGAATTACCCGACTCACGATTTGGAGTTAGCAGCTGTGGTATTTTCACTCAAGTTGTGGAGGCATTATTTATACGGGGATCGGGTAGAGATCTATACTGATCATAAGAGTTTGAAATATGTATTCACGCAGCGAGATTTGAACATGAGGCAGAGAAGATGGTTAGAACTGCTGAAGGATTTTGATTTAGATCTTCAGTATCATCCAGGCAAGGCGAATATAGTTGCAGATGCACTGAGTAGGAGAGACAGTGCCTTTATCTTGACCTCGCAGAAGCATATTTTAGAAGACCTTCAGAGTATGGGAATCGAAGTAGTTTTGCCAAGGGATATAGGAAGAATGACCAGTATACAGATTCAGTCAACCTTAGTAGAGAGGATAAGGGCAGCACAAGCAGGAGATCCACAGATTCAGAAGTTGCGGTCGGAGTGTGAATCAGGCCGTAGGAAGGAGTTAGTGATTCATGAAGATGGTACGCTCAGGTTTGGAAAAAGACTCTGTGTACCGAGTGGAGACCTTCGGCAAGAAGTTATGTCCGAAGCTCATAGTTCTATTTACTCCATTCATCCAGGAGGAACGAAGATGTATCGAGATATCAGGCAGTACTTTTGGTGGAATGGCATGAAAAGAGAGATAGCGAGATTTGTATCCAAGTGTCTGGTATGTCAGCAGGTGAAAGCCGAGCAGCAGAGACCAGCAGGATTGCTACAGCCGCTTCCTATCCCAGAATGGAAATGGGAGCACATCACGATGGATTTTGTGACCGGTTTACCTAGATCCCCGACTGGTAAGAATGCCGTCTGGATAATAGTAGATCGACTCACGAAGGTCGCTCATTTCCTTCCCTTCCGAGTTGGACAGACTACTGAGCAGTTAGCAGAAATATACATGAAGCAGATAGTAAGGCAGCACGGTGTTCCAGTTAGTATAGTATCAGATCGGGATACGCAATTTACTTCCCATTTTTGGCGGAACGTACACCAAAGTTTGGGAACCAAGTTAAGATTCAGTACTACTTATCATCCACAAACTAACGGGCAATCAGAAAGAACCATTCAGACGTTAGAAGATATGCTACGGGCGTGTACCTTGGATTTTGGCGGATCTTGGGAGGATCACCTTCATCTAGTGGAGTTCTCTTATAACAACAGCTATCAGGCTAGCATTCAGATGGCCCCGTTCGAAGCATTGTACGAAAGAAAGTGCAGGTCCCCTTTGGCATGGGACGACGTCGGAGAACGGAAGTTGTTGGGACCAGAGATGATCACGCAGACTGTGGAGATAGTTAAGTTGGTCAGAGAGCGCCTTCGAGTTGCACAGGACCGACATCGTCATTGGGCAGATCAGCATCGTAGGCCTCTAGAGTTCAGAGTTGGCGACCAAGCACTTTCTTGGCAGAGTTTGAGGCAGCAAGAAACTTTAGGGCTTGTTGGAGCTGCTGAGCATAACGAATCGAAGCCGAAGGCGGATCAAGGTAGCTTGCTCCCAAGCCAAGTGCTTGCTTACGCTTTATGTAGTGGTCGGCCTTCCTACCAGAATGCCTCTAGAAGCTTCTACAAAGCTTTGCTCCCGGTAGAAGCTAGTCGCTTCGGTAGCTTGCCTGCCAAGCCTATAGGCGAAGGGCCGAAGGATGGAGCGTGCAAAGTCAATCGTGCACCTGTCGTGTGACCCGTTGGTCCTAAGCAATGTCTTTCGCGAAGCGACCCACCTAGAAACTGCTCTCCTTTTAGGGAGGCACTAAAATGGAACTTCGATCTGATGCGGGTATCCAATCCCGCCGCTGAGATGTCCAGCGGATTTCTGCGGATTTCGCCTACTCGGGGTATCATCAGATTTGGAACCCGAGGAAAGTTTAGTCCAAGATACGTTGGTTCTTTTAAAATTCTCGCTCGGGTAGGCGATGTGGCTTATCGACTTGCCCTTCCGCCTTCGTTAACTGGCATACATGATGTGTTTCATGTGTCCCAATTACGTGGGTATGTCCCGGATCCGAGTCATGTCCTCGATCATTCTGAGTTAGTCGTTGGTACCGACCTAACTTACGAGGAACAACCCATATCTATTTTAGACCGGCGAGAGAAGGTACTCAAGAATCGGACGATAAGCCTTGTCCGTATTTCTTGGAACCATCACTCTCCGGGAGAGTCAACCTGGGAGCGCGAGGACGAGATCAGATCTCGGTATTCGCATTTGTTTGACTAATAAGGTATATTTTTGTACCTTATTAACACGATTCTATGCTTATCTGTACCTGCTTGTTTTGTACTTTGTGATGTATGATAATGACTGCTATGATAGTTAACTTATATATGATTGTGCCTTGCTTGTCCTGATTTTACTATCCTGTCTTGGCTGGAATTCCGAGGACGAAATTTTTCTAAGAAGGGTAGAGATGTCACTCCCCGATCCTGGAATACGTATTTTAATACGTAAA
Organism: Iris pallida; assembly: GCA_029216955.1. Taxonomy (NCBI): domain Eukaryota; kingdom Viridiplantae; phylum Streptophyta; class Magnoliopsida; order Asparagales; family Iridaceae; genus Iris; species Iris pallida. Next base: position 142,213 of record JANAVB010002195.1, on the reverse strand, counting down.
CCGATAAATTGTATTTATCTTGTATTTATACTATATTTATTATGCAGTATTTCTTCATGCATTTCCCAAAAATATTCGACAAAATATTATTTTCTAATTTATTTTCTGCATTTGGGCCTACAGTTTTGGCTCATTTGGGTAACCCATTCTTGGTTCACCAATGGTTCATCATGAACCCTTTGGTTCATCATGAACCTATGGGTCCAAGATCTATATATATAACTCATCTCCTTCTCTCTCCTCTCATTATTCCTCTCATTTACTTTCTCCACCAACCAAGGCAAGTACCAACTTGCTCAAGAGATGGATCCATAATTTTGCCATTGATTTCTTACAAAACTATTTGCCAAAACATGTTCTTCTCCTCAATCTATACTAGTTTAGAACTTGGAAATTTCTATTTTGAAGCTTTGATTTTTGTAGATCTAGGTTTTAATCATTTTCGGATTTTGCATGGTTTGATCCACTTTAGTTGGATTTTATGGGTTTTTGATGCTTCCATGTGGAAGAGCATTAGTTTCACCCAAGTTGGAACTTTGGAAATCTGGATTTGGAGTTCGGATGGCCAAGTTATGATGCTTTGAAGTTTGGGTTCAGCCATGGTGTTCTTGCTGTTTGGAGAAGACAGTGAACAGTGTGCTCCTGTTTGAGCACGCTTCCTGTTGGAAGCGTGTCTCTCATTGAGCTTGCGTGACTTTTCACGCAGCTCTCTCCTTGAGCTTGCGTGACTTTTCACGCAGCTCTCTCCTTGAGCTTGCATGACTTTTCACGCAGCTCTTCCCTTGAGTCTGCGTGACTTTCACGCAGCTCTCCTCTGAGTGAGCCTGCGTGACTTTTCACGCGCGCTGCCTTGAGTAAGCCTGCGTGACTTTTCACGTGCGCTGCCTTGAGTGAGCCTGCGTGACTTTTTACGCACGCTGCCTTGAGTGAGCCTGAGTGAGCCTGCGTGACTTTTCACCCCTTAGGCGTGCGTGCTTTTGTGTGCGTATGCTTTTGATATTTTATCAGATATTATATGCCCATTTTATATCCTTACGCCTTTTGTCCCGAGCATGATATGAGCACTAATGTGACCCCGGTGAACAAAGTGTTCCTACTCGATACCTGTACCTGAAATTCCCAGTTCTTGTTCATGCTCGACAAAAGACTCGTAACTCCACGTGGCATATTTGTAATGATGCATTACACTAAGGAGGGTAGAACATGTTGACATTCTGATTGACATGGATCCTCCTTGGGGTACTCGTACTAAAGTACGACTTTAGGAGGATAATCATGCAGGCCACAGCATGTGAGTCCAAAATTTCACCTAGGGTTAAACTAGGCAACTAAACATACTAGATGCATGGGGAGGGCAAAATCTCGAGATCGTGTTACACCAGCCGCCTTGAGATACTGTCTTGACGCGCCGACTGGTCTCCACGGATACTGTGTCATCTGCAACGAGTGGATGACTGTATCCGATTACTTCCTGCTATATATTATACGTTTTAGCAAGGTGGCCTTACGAGGGACCTATGCTCAATCATACCTGTCTACGCGAACCCCTGGGTTGGCTAGCCTTGCTGGAAAGATACGATCTGAGGATTTTCTAATAACATGACGCGAGGATAACCTCGTCCCACTAGAAACTCGTAGACTTGATTGGCCGTGAAAATGACTCGCTTGTATCCTATTACCTTCCGTAAATAATTGAGGGAAGCGGACTGTCATGGTACGTGATCCAACCCATGTTCTTATTTGATTGTTGGGTTGGTTATCGTACTATGATAGGCTGTGGACCGAAGTTATGAACGGAAGACTTATTCTGGTTGTGAAGTGCTACTTCTGTGAATGGCTGAGGAACATGGTCTATCATGGTACATGATCCAACCCATGTTCTTGTTTGATTATTGGGTTGGTTATTGTGCTGCGATGGGCTATCGACCGAAGTCACGATCAGGAGGTTTTATTGTTTATACCTTTTAACTTATGTGAATGTTATAGAGTACGACACGTCCTGACTCCATGCGGCACCTTTTGTCCTTGTTTGGTTGTAAGGGTGCCATATGGGTTCGAAGATGTTGCGCTACCCTATAATAGTAGCATAAGTATTACTATTATCAATCATTCTATTAACTGGGTTTTTAATCTTAACTCTTGTGTCCCTTTGGCGGTACTTGCTATTCGGGGCTGACCCCGCTGGTTTTGTTTGGCCAGATCTCGTAGCAGAGCCAGAGGACACGATCTTCCTCCCTGACATCCGTGGTGCATACTAGGAGCATGGCGGTTCGGGGACTCGAGTGGGTTTCTTCTCCACCACTCCTGCTTATACTTTTGCGGCGTTTAGCCACCGGCACCTGTTAGCCGGATTACTTGATATTTTGTGTCAGTACATCATTGTAATTAAACAGACTGCAGCTGTGTATAATTTTGTACTCCTGACTCTCTGAGATAGCTAAATTATAAAGCTAGTCTCTCATGACCATTTTGATGAAGCGTCGGAGACGCCTTACTGCTTTATCTTTAATGTTCATTTAATTACTGATGTGGTTTGAGTGATTGAGACATAGAACTCTGTGGGACCATCGGAGACTTGATTGTAGCATGTACCCCCTAGTCTCTCGACAGCCACGATCGCCGTATGATGTTACGTACCTCATATGGAGTAGCTGGCCTAGTCCGTCTCCGTATTTCGGTACTGGGGCGTGACACTACCCCACCTGAGCGAGCGATCGCCTCGACCGAGCAATGTCTTCGAGCAGCAGTTGCAAGGCTAAGTTCGAACGTCGTCGGCGTTCCTATTCCTCCGATTGACTGAGCGGGACGGGACACTACAAAAACTTTGGTCGGAGGACAAAAGAGTACACACAGGTCAGTGTGATGGAGGTAAACTAACCATTGCAAAGGTGTCTCGTCAAAACCTTGTCAGGAAAAACCCAGTAGAAAAAAACGCTGATCGATGGACAAAAGCGTACACGATGGTTTAGAAGTATACAACTGGATACTCCCCCTGATCATAATAATCCTTAGTGAATATGGGATTTGAACTGTGTCTCGTTAAAAAAACCTTGCCAAAGAAAACCCAACGGAAAAAAACTTGGTCTAAGGGAAAAAAAGAGTACACAAACATACATCAGGATGCTCTCCTTTTCACTCGCACTCGACAGGCGCGGGATATACGCACAACAGTGCGTTTGGAGACGCTCGTTGGGGCGCTCCCCCTCACATACACATAACAGGGTGCAGGAAACATGTTTTACTTAGGCTAGCTCTGAAAGTTTCCTAAGTCCAATTGCTCTGACATGTTTCTGGAACGAGTGTTTCGGCAGTGACTTCGTGAACAAGTCTGCACGGTTATTCTCCGATCCAATGTGTTGCACTTCAATCTTCTGAAGCGCTTGTTGTTCTTGTGTAAAGAACAACTTGGGCGATATGTGCTTGGTAGCATCCCCTTTGATCTAACCATGTTTCGCTTGATCAATAACAACGGTATTGTCCTCATAGATGACAACAGGTTCATCTGGGTCATATGGAAGATCACATGTACTTTGAATATGGCTAATAATATCTCGAAGCCATACACACTCTCTAGTCGCCTCATAGAGCACGAGTAGCTCAGAGTGGTTCGTTGAAGTAGCCACTAAAGTCTGTTTGCGAGACCTCCAAGAAATCGTCGTGTTCCCAATGGTAAAGACATAACCAGATTGTCTACGCCCCTTGTGCGGATCAGATAAGTATTCCGCATCGGCGTAGCCAACAAGGATCGCGTTGCTTCGAGTGCCAAGAGCGTTGGACTCACACAAAACCGCGTAGGGATAGAAAAAGCCCAAGTCCGTAGTACCATTAAGGTAGCAGAAAATGTCTTTTATGCCATTCCAATGATGGCGTGTTGGCGCGGTGCTGTGTCGAGCTAGACAATTCACAACAAACGAGATGTCCGGTCTAGTACATTGGGCCAAGTACAATAAAGTGCCTATTGCACCCAGATAAAAGCACTCATGACTCAATATATCTTCGTCGTCCTCGTTTGGACGGAATGGGTGTTGACACAAAATCACAGTCAACCAAATATTGATATAATTGACTACATGATACTTGTGATAATTCAATACGACACATGAAGACTACATCCAGTATAAGTCTGACGACAGCTCGAATTTACAATGCAAGATATTTTTTGAGTCTGTATTTTATAATTTTATTGAGTCTAGACTTATGTAAACTGAGCTATGCTGAGTATCTGAGACTTAACCTATACCCATACCCAAAATCTAATAGCTCCACATATATCCAAATAAGCCAATTGGACCAATGACCCATTCTGTGCTCTGGAGACAGAGTTCGGGCCGAACTCTGTCTCCACACAGAGTTCGGGCCGAACTCTGCCTCCTAAAAATCAGCATCCTAATTTTTAGGGTTGGCTGGTTGCAAGTTGTCCAACGGCCAATTTTTTGAAAATTCCAACCAGAATTCTGGCCGAATTTTGCCTACCTGGTATCCTATAAATAGGCCATGAATTCTCTCATTTTCAATCATCCAATCTTCTCTTCTCTTCTCTCTAAAGCTCTATACAAGCCATACCCTTCTTCATCTACTAGCCACAAGCTCCCTAAGCCTCAAGTGCTCAGTACTTTTCAGTTAGGAGTTTGTGCAAGAGTTCAAGAAGTCGCTTAGAAAATTCCAAGCATCGCCACTGCGATCTTTGTAAGAAGTTGACGTGCTCTTCTGAAGAAAAGGCACGGGGTGTAACTACTATTTTACAAATAGTGGATTTAATCCTGAGCTAGAGTTCTCAGGCCTAGACTAGTCCTCCACGAGGAAAACCAGGTTAAAAATCGGCTGTGTTTGCGTATGCTTTCTTGCTCCTTATTTATTTCCACATTTACTCTGATTACTTTCAGCTTGTGAAAGAGTTTAATTTTAATTGGCTATTATCGTTATAAACTCTATTCATCCCCCTCTAGAGTTGCCATTTGTTCTTCAATTGGTATCAGAGCTCTGTTCTCTCAACAAGGACTAACATCCTAGAGCTGATCCATGGCAACCACACAATCCATGATTTCCAATCACGGTGAAGGGCAGTCCACTTATAGGCCTCCCCTATTTGATGGAACTAACCATACCTATTGGAAAACAAGGATGAGCTTTTATCTCAAGTCGTTAGACTTCGACCTGTGGACCATCGTCACCGATGGTTACAAAAATCCTGCCAGGATAGTTGTCAATGGTGATCTCTTTGAGAAACCACATGACAAATATTCTGACGAGGAGAAAAAACAGGCAAGTCTAGACGCGAGAGCTATTAATACTTTATTTTGTGCTATAGACAAGAATGAGTTTAACAGGGTCTCAACATGCACCACCTCTCACGAAGTATGGAGACTTCTAGAAGTGACGCATGAAGGAACCAACAAAGTCAAAGAATCGAAGATAAGTCGTCTCACTCAAGAATACGAGGCTTTCAAGATGAAGCCAAATGAGACGATCACGCAAATGTTCACAAGATTCCTCGACATCATCAATCCCCTATCTTCGCTCGGCAAACAATATACAAATCACGAGAAAATTCGCAAGCTACTTAGGGGGCTACCAAAGATTTGGAACCCTAAGGTGACAGCCATCAAAGAAGGAAATGATCTCACAACTATGTGTAAAACCCCTAAATTTCTACTATTTTTTTTCTTTCTTTTATTAAATTTGGTACCAATTTAAAATTTTGTATTGTACGTCGCGTAGTCGTATTGTACGTCGTGCACGAAATTTTATTTTCTTGCTCGTCGAGTGCGAATATGTGCGAGCGTACATATTTTTAGAAAAACATTTTTATTTCATAGTTTCAAAATAATATATGTATTAATTTAGCTATCAAAATTTCCTAAATTTATGATTTTATTTATGTAAGCCTTTTATTTAGAATAAATAATATTCTTAGTGCATGCACATATTTCATAAATATTTTTCTAGTTTATTTTAAATAAAAATATAATTGTCGAGATTTATTAATATTAATAATTTATTATTCAAAAAGATATTTAAAAATATTTATTATTTTCGAAATTATTATTATTGGTATTTTGAAAAATATATTTGGAAGTTATTGTGGCCATTTAAATATTGATTTAATTTTTGGATTTATTTTTATAGAGTAAATTAATATCTATATTTGAAATTGATTTGATTTTAAAACCAAGAATTTAATTAGATTTAAATTTGATTTGTATTTGGAATTGGATTTGATTTGGGTTTAAATTTCTTGAATTGATTTAAATTATTAGATTGAATATTCTAATTGGGTTTAAACTACTCCTAATTCTTATATAATTGGGAATTTCCACATCCTATAAATAGGCAGGTACTCCTCTAATTTTTATCATCCACCAAATTGTCTCAACAAATATTTTTCCACCAAGATGTGTATCGTGTCCGTGTCCCTTTGCCATCCACTATATTTCGATTTCATTACAAATACAGTGATTTCCCGTGTCCGACACACTGAACACCATCTCCCTTCATTCTTCGTGTCACGTAGGACACGTGGTCACCACGACCCAATCCCTAACCCAAATCCTAAAATTTTCTAAACCACCAAAACCCGCAGAACACCCCGGCCAGCCCTCACCGTCGTCAGTCAACCCCGTCTCCACCGCTGCCCACTAGCGTCCCCGACCACCATCTTCGTCATCTCCATCACATCCCGACTCCACCACCCGAACCACCAACAGCTTCGGCTAAACCCCGTCATCGCAGCGTCCAGCCCCAATTCGATCTCCTGGCCACCCGTTCCTCCTCCCTGACTGTCACCCGACACCACCACAGGGACAAGTCACTACCACCACCATCGTCGCCATGGCGACACAGCCACCACAATATCACCACCGTCATACTCGTCCCGACACCCCGTCGCACAGACCACCAAAATTTTCCAGAAATAAAAAGAAAAAAAAAGTAAATCAAACACCACCACTGCCACCGCCTTATCTTCGTCGGAGTTGCGCGCAACCTTCCGTCCGGCCGCCTCCTTGTGCCGCGACCGCCACCGATGACCGCCGCAACCTCCGCCTAGCCGTTCGCCACCAAACCCGACCCCTTTCCTCCGTTGCGCCCGCCTGGCCGCCGTTGGAGCGGTGAGCCCCGACCGCCTAACTCCACCGCCACGTTCGCCGCAGGCCTCCGGCCGCCGTCCAGCGCCGCAGCCGCGTGCGCCGCGTCACCCCGACTTCTCCCTCCTTCTCACCGCCCCGCAGCACCTAACTCCGACCTCCCGCGCAGCTGCTCCGCCACCTCGGCGAGCACCACCGCCCTCCACTTTCGACCACCGTGCCCCGCTCCTAAGCTCCGCCGCACGCACGCTCTCCGAAACCCCCTCTCCGCCGCCTCTTTCTCCAGACCGTACAAACCCTTCGCCGCCGTCGCCGCTCACCTCCGCGAGCGGCGCGCGCAACCCCTCTTCGCCGGCGTGCCCTAGCCATCTCCGCCGTCCCCCTCTCCTCGTCCTCCGCGTGCTCAACCCTCTCTCACTCTCTCAGCTCCTCTCCGTCCCTCTCATCTTCGCTCTTTCCCCTATTCCTTACTATGTCTCCCTCTCTCTTCTATTCAAGTTTGTTTTTTTTATTTTTGTGTGGGTTCGAAAGAGGAGAGCAGCAATGCTGCGGTTAGGTTGAGTAGATATTATCTACTCTTATTTTTTTTATGATTACAGTATATAAGGGAATAAATTATTGGTAGTTTTAGAATATAAATTAATTGTCATGGATATATTGTTAATGTTTTGCCACTGGTTTAGTATTATTATTATTATTATTATTATTAAAGTGTTTTTGTTTTTGCTGTTTTTCTTTGGTCTTGCGATTTCGAAACCCTGGAAGGTATTATTATACTATTTAAATATTTTTCTAGATATTTAAATAAGTAATTAGAAATATGTTGACCCATAAAAATAAAGTTTGCAAACATTGAAATAAATTCTTAGTATGTTTTTTCTTCAATAATTATCTAAAAGTATTTTTAAATTATAAAATATAGATTTTTGCCTAAACTCATATCTTCACAACCTTAGCGTTTTAGCCAAATCGATTTTTCCATATTTTCAAATATTTATCTAGAAACTATTTTTACTAATAATATTTTTTTTCAAGTATTATTAGTTTTCTAAAAATGTATATATTATTTATTTATTTTTGATTATCCTTGTCCATGACTAAATCCCATTACTCCTATTCTCGCACCAATTCTAGACTACCCTATGTCGACCTAAACTATTCTGACCGTTCCGGACCTAATCTAACTGTCCTTGCCACCATCAGAAGTCACCTTGCATAGTTGTTGCACCGAAGTTACAGTTCATGCCAACTTGACCATTGCAGTACACCAGGCGTCCTACCAGGCAAGACACCTTGCCATTTGCTGTTTATTTATTTTAGCTCATATTTCATGCATTTTTTCATTATTTTTTTATGCAAAATAAACTGTGATACATGACATAACCTGTTAGAACTTACTATTCATTTTTCCTGCTATGTATTATTTTTCTTACACATTAAACCTAGATTTAAGGGACCACCTTTGTGTGTTGCATTCATGGCCTTGACACGTTGTACCACGAAGATGTGTGTCGCATGTAGAACACGAAAGTGCGTGATTGGCTGGCCATCAGTACGTACAAGCTGTGCGATAGGAATAACCGCTAATAGAGGTTGCATGCTAGTTTGACTTAGCGGTTATAGAGGTTATTATTTTGGATACAACATAGTAGGCATTGGGCGGGGAGGACAATTCCTTAGCGTATGGGCTTCGATATACTTTTCCTTGTGACCCGGACTCTCCGCTGGAGATACGGGGTTGATGACCCATGATTACTGACGGCCACTGACGATTCTGTGGAACGTCATGCTCTTACTGATGGGGCCTCTGGTGCCCAAGGGGGGACTACGTCGATCCTATTCAGCCAGGGCCCATACGTAGGAAGGATTGTTCTTAACTACATTTCACTTAGAACGGTTAGGCTACCTTATCCGTTAGGTACGAGTACTTTTGATTTGGGTACTTGTATCTGATCGTGGCTTGGAATAATAGCTTATCGCGGATTAGTTCGTCACATCTTGTCCTTGTTTGGTTATAGGTGTGACTTACTACTTCGATGAGAAGGTATTGAACCTTGTTGGGGTCCGGATACCATATTGGATTCATAGCATAGAAAGATACGTCGTCATGAATTAGTTTACCATCTTCTGTCCTTGTTTGGTTGGGGGGATGGTACGCTCGTTCAGTAGGTGCGTATTGGACCATGTTATAATTCGATTGACTTATTTATTTGAGCAATATTTATTCAGTTTATTTGGCATTATATTATGTGTCTTGTTACGCCCCTCTAAGGACCTGGTTATCTCGCCAGGTGTGTGCTATTGTCTTTCGCAGGTGTTCTAGCTCTAGCCGTGTTCATCGCTATTTCTTCGAGGATGATTGCACTTGGATCGTCTTCGCTTCGCTCGCCACTCATTTCATTTTCTATGTACTTTTCCTTATTTTATTGGTAGTAGATTTGTCTCCGCCTAACATATTGTATCAAGACAAATCATTCTTATTATATGATATCTTTTATTCATTTATTTTGTGTGGATGGGATTAGTTATGGTTCTACTACATTTTACAGCTTATATACTCATACGAGGATTCCATATATTAGAGTGTACTTCGTATGAATACAGCTGGCATGTCTACGTTCCTAGTCCTACGTATTTTGGGACTGGGGCGTTACATGTTTTTGTGGTGGCCTATGCAGGTCAAGATAAATTGTTTGGTTACTTTATCGTACCAAGCAAGCCTGCGTATAGTATTAGAAGTCTAAGATCTCATCCACATACTTGACCTCTTTCCTTAATTTTATCTACCGTTTGACTCATCAATTGCATCTTGCTTGCTTCCTTCCATCCCTACTCTTATCTTCCCTTCGTGCTTGCTAGAGATTGACCCTACTAGTTAGTTGTCCCAAAACACCATTAGTTTAATTCTTTAAGTTGGGTAGAATACCTTATGAACTAGCAACCCCTTTGACCTAGTGACCTATATTAGCAAGCTTATTTAGATCCTAGAATCTAGAGGACCTAACCCGTTTAGCCAACCAAGGACTTGGACAAGAAGACTATAGGACGACTGTATGACTTAGAATCATTCTACCTTCTTTAAATCTTAATCTCTCGTGCCTATGTATTTACCATTTTGACTAATGATGCTAATGTAGCCTAGTTTTTGCAAGCTTATTCTTTATCGAGTTTGTTCATGACATATGCTATTGAGCGCTCACTAGCATATTGTCTAATCAGAACCGGTGCATAATGGTCTGATCAACCAAGTGCACTTTGGTTCGCTTTTGTCTATTACTCTACGTGGATGGGGACATAATTAAACTTGGCCCTTACAATCCCATCCACGACTGCCTTGACAATTCTTTTGAAATTATACGATCGTCTTTGAATTATGTATTCGTATTCGATAATGCCTCCTTCGAACTCTATATTGCTTTCGCCTTTACCTATTTTAGGAGGACGAAGGCGTTATACTAGAACTTCCTCTAGCCTTCCTATCGGCTATGACCATTCTCACTCGATGTTGCTATATCTTCATCCTAAACTACTCGACCCTATCAAGACCCTCTAATCGCTTAATTAAAGCGAATCTATTTCGTTCTCTTAATCGTGACCCTCATTCATTACCCGTGACCATACCGTATTATTTTTCTACGATCTAGATTACGATTTCTTACGACATGAATTTGTGAAAATATTGTCATCGTTGGATCCCTATTGATACCCCCTTGTGTCCTCTCATTCCCCTCATAATTCTTAATTTTGAGGACGAAATTCTTTTAAGATGGGTAGGATGTAAAACCCCTAAATTCCTACTATTTTTTCTTTCTTTTATTAAATTTGGTACCGATTTAAAATTTTGTATTGTACGTCGCGTAGTCATATTGTACGTCGCGCACGAAATTTTATTTTCTTGCTCGTCGAGTGCGAATATGTGCGAGCGTACATATTTTTAGAAAAATATTTTTATTTCATAGTTTCAGAATAATAAATGTATTAATTTAGCTATCAAAATTTCCTAAATTTATGATTTTATTTATGTAAGCCTTTTATTTAGAATAAATAATATTCTTAGTGCATGCACATATTTCATAAATATTTTGCTAGTTTATTTTAAATAAAAATATAATTATCGAGATTTATTAATATTAATAATTTATTATTCAAAAAGACATTTAAAAATATTTATTATTTTCGAAATTATTATTATTGGTATTTTAAAAAATATATTTGAAAGTTATTGTGGCCATTTAAATATTGATTTAATTTTTGGATTTATTTTTATAGAGTAAATTAATATCTATATTTGAAATTGATTTGATTTTAAAACCAAGAATTTAATTAGATTTAAATTTGATTTGTATTTGGAATTGGATTTGATTTGGGTTTGAATTTCTTGAATTGATTTAAATTATTAGATTGAATATTCTAATTGGGTTTAAACTACTCCTAATTCTTATCTAATTGGGAATTCCCACATCCTATAAATAGACAGGTACTCCTCCAATTTTTATCATCCACCAAATTGTCTCCACAAATATTTTTCCACCAAGATGTGTATCGTGTCCGTGTCCCCTTGCCATCCACTATATTTCGATTTCATTACAAATAAAGTGATTTTTTGTGTCCGACACACCGAACACCATCTCCCTTCATTCTTCGTGTCACGCAGGACACGCGGTCACCACTACCCAATCCCTAACCCAAATCCTAAAAATTTTTAAACCACCAAAACCCGTAGAACACCCCGGCCAGCCCTCACTGTCGTCAGTCAACCCCGTCTCCACCGCTTCCCACTAGCGTCCCCGACCACCATCTCCGTCACCTCCATCACATCCCGACTCCACCACCCGAACCACCAACAGCTTCGGCCAAACACCGTCATCGCAGCGTCAAGCCCCAATTCGATCTCCTGGCCACCCGTTCCTTCTCCCTAACTGTCATCCGACACCACCACAGGGACAAGTCACTACCACCACCATCGTCGCCATGGCGACACAGCCACCACAATATCACCACCGCCATACTCGTCCCGACACCCCGTCGCACAGACCACCAAAAATTTCCAGAAATAAAAGGAAAAAAAATACCACTGCCACAGCCTTACCTTCGTCGGAGTCGCGCGCAACCTCCCGTCCGGCCGCCTCCTTGTGCCGCGACTGCCGTCGATGACCGCCGTAACCTCCGCCTAGCCGTTCGCCCCCAAACCCGACCCCTTTCCTCCGCTGCGCCCGCCTGGCCGCCACCGGAGCGGTGAGCCCCGACCGCCTAACTCCACCGCCACGTCCGCCGCAGGCCTCCGACCGCCGCCCAGTATAAGCCCCTGAATTTAGGGCTTATTTTTTTCAATTTTATAAATCAATTATTTTAAATAAATATTATTATTTGATTATTATTTGATTTAATGCTCTTTACCGTGACTTGAAATTCTAGAGCATCAGGGATGCCAGTCTCTGGAAACTTCCTTCTTGGAGTTTGTAGTAGACGAGATTATCTTCATTTTGATATATCCTGTCCCACTTGAACTCGTTCCCTTGTGCTCTTTTTACTTCGTGCAAGTTCGGGTCAATATTAGTCCATTTAATTATTAATTGAATTCTCACTCTTTTTCTTGATCATCATATGCGCGTTACCATGACTTTTAATTTAGGAGCACCAGACTAGTCATTTTCTCGAAACCAACTTGTCATGCCTGATCTACTCGAGACGCTCTTTACCCATGACCTTCGTGTCCCACTCAGACACACCCTCTTGTGCGCCATTTCCTTCGCACAACTTTCGGTTCAATTTAGGCCAATTAATTATCTGCCGTAAAACCTGATTTAAATTCCAATTTAATTTTCGGGCCCGACATCGATCCATCCTAGTCGACCCCAAATAGGGACATGGTCCACACGAAGCCTACTACCCGCCTGCCACTTGTGTCCCATTTATTTGAGTTCCCGCATGTTATTTATTTATCCATAATTATAAATCCCTCTTTTAATTCAAATGTTGCACCCTGTCCGATTTTGGCCCGACCCGGCTCTACCGAACCCGAACCCAAGCCCCATGTTGCCCTCTCATGACTGCTCAATTACCCCACAAGATTTTCCTATTTTGAAAATATTTCTTTCTCTCTCTACTTATTAAATATCTTAAATATCTCATGTGTATATATATATATATATATATATATATATATATATATATATATATATATATATATATATATATATATATATATATATATATATACCTATCTCTCTCTCACTCCCATCAAACACACACACACAGCCCCCCTACAGTGGCCGAACACATCCTCTCTCTATTCTCTATCTTCTAAATATCTCTCTCTCTCTCTCTCTCTCCTCTCTCTCTCTCTCTCTCTCTCTCTCCCCTTTTCCATCACAACACAAGCAAAAACCCCCCTCTCTCCCGTACTGGTACAGTAACCCCCATCCTCTCCTTCTTCTTCTTCTTCACTTCTTCTTCCCTTCTCCTTCTTCTTTCTCAACTCCTTCTTAGTCTTCTTCTTCTTATTCAAAAGAACACACCACCACCACCTCCACAAATACTACCACCTACATCAACACCACCACTCTGCCGTGCCTCCGCCGCCGTGCCTGCGCCGCTCACCGTCGCCGTGCCCCCCGTGCGGCCACAGCAGCAGCAGCAGCAGCAGTTCACTGCAGCACTGGCAGCGGCAGCAGCATGCGCGCGCGCGCGCTCCGGCCGACCGTGCGCCGCCCCGGCCACCGCCGCCGGCCAGGCCTGTCGTGGCACCCCCCTGCATGGCCCCAGGCTGGGAGCACCCCTGGTACCACCCCAAGGCGGCCACCGTCCTCCGGGACGCGCCGTCGAGGCGATTCGCGCATTTTTCCCGGGATTCCGTCGACGCGCGCGGTATATTTTGGACTGCAACTTCACGCACGTTTTTCGGGTGATCCGACCGTTGGATTGGCGATTTCTTCACTCCGTCACAATCTCGGTATATACCCCTTCACCCCTGTCAATTTTCGTCCATTAATTTCGTCGTTTGATACCTCAAAACTGGCCACAAAGTTGACGTTTTAATTTGAACTGTTTTTACACAGTTTCGTGACGCCAACTTCGCGGGTTCGTATCTTCGTCGTCGCAGCTCCGTTTTGTGCGCTACCTGTTCCGGTGCACAGCTGGTATAACCCTCTTCCTGCCCCCTTTAGATTTCATTTCAGTTTGAGCTTGTTAGGTCGGTTGAATTCGACGCCAAAGTTGGTCGTTCGAATTCTTAGTGTTGTACTTGTAAAATTTCATTTTTGAACCCGGGACTCCGGATTCAATTTCTGACACCACCAGTAGACTCGTGGCGTCGTTCTGACATGTTTTTATATAAAGTTTGCTTGATTTGGAGAACGTGGGCCCTGGCACGCATTTCGGTGCAAAACGGGTCCCACTTTCGGGGTCAACGGGTCATTTTGAGATCGGCTCATCGGAATTCAATTCTGGATATACCGTTGAGTTCGTATCGTCATTCTGGACTCGTTGACATATAATTAGCTAGGTTTTAGTGGACATTGGTTCCGACACGCATTTCGGTGCAAGTCGGATACCAGTATCCGGGTCAACGGGTCATTTTGAGATCGGCTCATCGGAATCCAATTCCGGATATACCGTTGAGTTCGTATCGTCATTCTGGACTCGTTGACATATAATTTGCTAAATTTTGAGGACATTGGCTCCGACACGCTTTTCCGTGCAAATCGGAATTTCAATGTCCTGGTCAACGGACCAATTTGAGATCGGGTCAACGGAATCCAATTCTGGATATACCGTTGGGATCGTATCGTCATTCTGGATTCGTGGACATATAATTTGTTAGGTTTTGTGCACTTTTATTTTGACACGTTTTTCGGTGCAAAGTGTGTCCAACGGCGGACATCATTTTGGTCCGAAATTACCGTTTTGCTCCTGTGTCTAAATTGGACTTTTGGACAGGCTATCCTAACTGATTTGACCATTCTGGACACGATGGTAATATTTATTTTATCATCCGACAACATCTGTAGGTTTTACCCTATTATTATAATCCTTCTTCTTTGTGGTATTTTAGGAACCATCGATTCCAGTGATTTCACAACCACTGAAATTCATAAGTTGACCCTGTAGATGTTTGTAGAGACTAGCTTTGACCCAGTTTGACCATGGTTGACTACTTTGACTGAACGTCAAAGTAGAGTCAACATTTGACCTAAGTTAGACTAGTTTTGACCTTGGTTGACCACAGTTGACTATTTTGACCAAAGTCAACCGAAAGTCAACCGTAGCCTAAAATTTACTAGAGCTGGACCAGAGTTGACCAGTTGACCCAAAGTCAACTGTTAGTCAACGTTAGTCAAGTTTGACCTAAATTTGACCTAGGGTTGACCAGAGTTGACCAGTTGACCAGAAGTCAATTGTAAGTCAACCCTTGACTTAGATTGACCTAGTTTGACTTACTTTGACTTATCTTGGCCTAGTTTGACTTTGTTGACCTAGTTTAACTTAGTATGACTTGATTTTACTTCCAAACCCTTATATTGATACAGTATTCCACCTATAGGTCCTCGAGGCACTGTTCTTGGACCAGTTGTCATATTCTACCAGATCTCAGGCGAGTACATTCTCTGATAATATTTCTGTTTTATGATATCGTCTATGTTTCTTGTATTTAGTGTAGATATCTTTGTTCTCTTGACACATTGTTCACACGGATTGGTATTCCTCTGGATCCCGTCATGAGATGTTATTCCTCGCTTTCCTTGGTATATCTTGTGCAAGTCTTTCTTGTTCCTTGTGCATTGTATAGACACGATTCCTACGAAGACTAGCTATCCTCTCAGAGAATCGTGCGTCATGATGTGTCATGGTTGGATCCACTATACTAGTCGGGGGAAACGGGGAGTATTTGTGTAGATATGTGGTCAAAGCCTATTGTGCACCCCTTGTGCACCTATTGATTGTGAGTGTTGATCATACACCCCACGTATGGTTAGCCAGGCCTGTTACTATTGTGCAAGTTCCCAAGTCGGCCACGTATTGTAGCTAGTACTCACACACCTAGATAGGTGATTCTTGATTCTTGTACATGCCATGATCAATTTTACTTGCCTTGTTCTAGCTCTAGATTTACAGCTTACCTTGTCATGATACTCACATATACATTTCATGATTTTTTGTATATTCTCTCTATTTACTGCTATATTTTCAATATCGTCTAATTAGAACTGTTATTTGAGATTTGTGCTCGTTCCATCCTGACTGGATATGTTGACAAAATTTTAGGAGTAGTTGTGCCCTCGGTATTAGACTTCATGATGTTGCTAGCTGAGGTGGATCTCACTATTCTTCTATGTGAGTTGCCTAGTAGTTATCCTTAGTTAGTTTGTTGTTCATTCTTTATTTTTCTGTCTTATGATCATTATAGATTCTAGTTGTTCTAGTGATATTGTTATCAATTCTTGTCTTATCTTCCATAGTTTTCGTGATGTGACATGAGTACATTTCTAGTTATGAATTCTTAGATGTTGTAGTTAGTATAGTATACTTGACAGTGTTCTACCGCCGATACCGTGGCGTAGGCTGGGCGTGGCCCACGTATTCGTACCCGTATATAGCGGGTGCGGGTCATGACATGTTTTTAGTAGTGGCCCATGCAGGTCAGTCCTTGCAGTTAATGCGAAGTCGTGGTAGTACTTGAGCTTATCTGTACTACTGCAAGCCTGCCCTAGGATGAAGGTTGAGTCATGGAATATTTTAGTATTTTGGTACTCAGTCACATATTATGAACTCTTGGTAGATTCCAGGGATGACCCCTGGGGAATCTTATTTCGAAGGCTTTCAAATCTTTTTCCACTTGTTTCCATTCGTCCTGATTTTTGAAATATATGTCTGTATCAAACTTTATTCCTTCTTGGGATGAGTTTGTGGACCCCAGAGGGAAGTTATAAGTTGGACTTAGATATCATCTAGGTTGGGGAGAGAATATGATTTACCTACCTCGTATCATGGTCGAGGTTTGTTTTAGATTATATTCCACCATTTTCTATCTTGACCTAGGTAGTACCCTCGGGACTTTCCCTAAGATTTTTCTCTGAACCCTATCTCGGAAGTTGTTTCCGTTGTTTCTATTAACTTACCCTTGACTTGTTGTTGAATTTTAAATCTTAAATATTCGTTGTTGACCTTTTATTTTGTTTTGGATAATTCTTTTAAGAATTGAGTTAAGATATCCTGATAAACATATTTTGGACGAGGACGATGAGAACGGTAAGTGTCTACTTTACTTATGGAGTTTGGAATTTATCGCAGTCATATTAGCTAGACATGGAGCCTGATTTTGGATATACTATCCTAGTTATGGAATTTAGATTCTCTTGCAGCCATACCGGTTGGCGTGGTAAGGAATCTAGATGACATGATTAGGGTGTATACCTTGGTTATGGACTCTATCGTTTATTGTAGCTATGTTTACTGGCGTGGCGTAAATTCTGGCAACATGATTTTGGATAGACATGTATAGTTATCAGGTCATATCTTAAGTTGATTCACTTCTTTTACCAATTGAGCAAGATAATTCCTACCATTATTTCTTGTTTATCATTATTTTCTCTTCCATCGCATGATGATTTTCTCATCTTACCGTTATTTTCTTTGCCTTGTTTAGCTATGTCGTGATTACACAAATCACCTATCTCATATCTACATCTGTCATCTACACTTGGAAACTCTAAAAAATTTTGAAAATTTTCATATCTAAATTGTTTCTTAAATTTTGATATTGTTAAGATTTTGATTCCCTTCTGTCCATAACCAATCAATTTTGGTCGTCTTGTTTATCGTGCCAAAGAGTCTTGGTTGCTGACTATACTCTAGATGACTTCAAATTCCTTGTGACTTGGGTTCCTTCCTAAATTGTGCTTTTAGGACCTTGATTTCGAATTCATGATTTTATCGTCTTTCATAACTGAACTTGGATCTTGATCGTGCTTATGTGACCTATAATCTGATTTCTATCAAATCTATCTCTCAATCGTGCTATTCTCAAATTTTTCTCTCCATTTGCTTCTCTTAGCCCTGTTTTAGATCATGACTATCCAACTTAGATTTTCATGATCTTGATAATCTTAACCCTCAAATCGTGCCAAGTGAACTTAGACTATTTTCGATTTCAATCGCGTTCGAACTTGGATCGTATTTCATGATTTTATTAATCATCCTCATTAATCTTGATCGGGCCTATAAGACCTTGACTTCGATTTTGTTTGTGTCTAAAATTTTATCTCAACTATGCCAAACCTTGTTTTGGTCATGGTTAGCTTTTCATCTTGATCGAGCATGTGTGACTTTCAGGTTGATTTCCATCAACCTAAGTCCTACAGATCACCCCGTACTTGAACTTCAATTATATCTTCGATTCTCTTAATCGTCTCTAAAATCGTGCCCCAATGACTTGACTTATTTTGAAATCATGCACATATGATTTTGTTCGTATTATCATTCTATCGTGCCAAATCCCTCATCGTGCCTGAACAATTTTAAATCGATTATCTTGATCGTGCAAACTCGTCATTCTTGGATCGTGCCTAAATATTGCTTAAATATTCTATCCTGTTTTAACCCCCACTACCAACCTTTAATTTCGAGGACGAAATTTTTATAAGATGGGTAGGATTATAAGCCCCTGAATTTAGGGCTTATTTTTTTCAATTTTATAAATCAATTATTTTAAATAAATATTATTATTTGATTATTATTTGATTTAATGCTCTTTACCGTGACTTAAAATTCTAGAGCATTAGGGATGCCAGTCTCTGGAAACTTCCTTCTTGGAGTTTGTAGTAGACGAGATTATCTTCATTTTGATATATCCTGTCCCACTTGAACTCGTTCCCTTGTGCTCTTTTTGCTTCGCGCAAGTTCGGGTCAATATTAGACCATTTAATTATTAATTGAATTCCCACTCTTTTTTTTGATCATCATATGCGCGTTACCATGACTTTTAATTTAGGAGCACCAGACTAGTCATTTTCTCGAAACCAACTTGTCATGCCTGATCTACTCGAGACGCTCTTCATCCATGACCTTCGTGTCCCACTCAGACACACCCTCTTGTGCTCCATTTCCTTCGCACAACTTTCGGTTCAATTTAGGCCAATTAATTATCTGCCGTAAAACCTGATTTAAATTCTAATTTAATTTCTGGGCCCGACATCGATCCATCCTAGTCGACCCCAAATAGGGACATGGTCCACATGAAGCCTACTACCCGTCTGCCACTTGTGTCCCATTTATTTGAGTCCCCGCATGTTATTTATTTATCCATAATTATAAATCCCTCTTTTAATTAAAATGTTGCACCCTGTCCGATTTTGGCCCGACCCGGCTCTACCGAACCCGAACCCAAGCCCCATGTTGCCCTCTCATGACTGCTCAATTATCCCACAAGATTTTCCTATTTTGAAAATATTTCTTTCTCTCTCTACTTATTAAATATCTTAAATATCTCATGTGTATATATATATACATATATATATATATATATATATATATATATATATATATATATATATATATATATATATATATATATATATATATATACATATTTTTTTTTATATATATATACATATATATATATATATATATATATATATATATATATATATATATATATATATATATATATATATATATATATATATATATATCTCACTCCCATCAAACACACACACAGCCCCCCCTACAGTGGCCGAACACCTCCTCTCTCTATTCTCTATCTTCTAAATATCTCTCTCTCTCTCTCCTTTCCCATCACAACACAAGCAAAAACCCCCCTCTCTCCCGTACTGGTACAGTAACCCCCATCCTCTCCTTCTTCTTCTTCTTCTTCACTTCTTCTTCCCTTCTACTTCTTCTTTCTCAACTCCTTCTTAGTCTTCTTCTTCTTATTCAAAAGAACACACCACCACCACCTCCACAAATACTACCACCTACATCAACACCACCACCCCGCCGTGCCTCCGCCGTCGCGCCTGCATCGCTCGCCGCAGCTGCGCCCCCCGCACGGCCACAGCAGCAGCAGCAGTTCACTGCAGCACTGGCAGCGGCAGCAGCATGCGCGTGCGTACGCACCGGCGGGCCGCGCGCCGCCCCGGCCACCGCCGCCGGCCAGGCCGGCCGTGGCACCCCCCCTGCATGGACCCAGGCTGGGAGCACCCCTGCGTACCACCCCAAGGCGGCCACCGTCCTCCGGGACGCGCCGTCGAGGCGATTCGCGCATTTTTCCCGGGATTCCGTCGACGCGCGCGGTGTATTTTGGACAGCAACTTCACGCTCGTTTTTCGGGAGATCCGACCGTTGGATCGGCAATTTCTTCGCTCCGTCACAATCTTGGTATATACCCCTTCACCTCTGTCAATTTTGGTCCGTTAATTTCGTCGTTTGATACCTCAAAACTGGCCACCATGTTGACGTTTTAATTTAAACTGTTTTTGCACAGTTTCGTGATGCCAACTTCGCGGGTTCGTATCTTCGTCGTCACAGCTCCGTTATGCGCGCTACTAGTTCCGGTGCACAGCTGGTATAACCCTCTTCCTGCCCCCTTTAGATTTTATTTCAGTTTGAGCTTGTTAGGTCGGTCGAATTCGACGCCAAAGTTGGTCGTTCGAATTCTTAGTGTTGCACTTGTAAAATTCCATTTTTGAATTCGGGACTCCTGATTCAATTTCTAACACCACCAGTAGACTCGTGGCGTCGTTCTGGCATGTTTTCATATAAAGTTTGCTTGATTTGGAGAACGTGGGCCCTGGCACGCATTTCGGTGCAAAACGGGTCCCACTTTCTGGGTCAACGGGTCATTTTGAGATCGACTCATCGGAATCTAATTCTGGATATACCGTTGAGTTCGTATCGTCATTCTGGACTCGTTGACATATAATTTACTAGGTTTTAGTGGAAATTGGTTCCGGCATGCATTTCGGTGCAAGTCGGATACCAGTATCCGGGTCAACGGGTCATTTTGAGATCGGCTCATCGGAATCCAATTTCGGATATACCGTTGAGTTCGTATCGTCATTCTGGACTCGTTGACATATAATTTGCTGAATTTTGAGGACATTGGCTCCGACACGCTTTTCCGTGCAAATCGGAATTTTAATGTCCTGGTCAACGGACCAATTTGAGATCTGGTCAACGAAATCCAATTCTGGATATACCGTTGGGATCGTATCGTCATTCTGGATTCGTGGACATATAATTTGTTAGATTTTGTGCACTTTTATTTCGACACATTTTTCGGTGCAAAGTGTGTCCAACGGCGGACATCATTTTGGCCTGAAATTACCGTTTTGCCCTTGTGTCTAAATTGGACTTTTGGACAGGCTATCCTAACTGATTTGACCATTCTGGACACGTTGGTGATATTTATTTTATCATCCGACAACATCTGTAGGTTTTACCCTATTATTATAATCCTTCTCCTTTGTGGTATTTTAAGAACCATCGATTCCAGTGATTTCACAACCACTGGAATTCATAAGTTGACCTTGTTGATGTTTGTAGAGACTAGCTTTGACCCAGTTTGACCATGGTTGACTACTTTGACTGAACGTCGAAGTAGAGTCAACATTTGACCTAAGTTAGACTAGTTTTGACCTTGGTTGACCACAGTTGACTATTTTGACCAAAGTCAACCGGAAGTCAACCGTAGCCTAAAATTTACTAGAACTGGACCAGAGTTGACCAGTTGACCCAAAGTCAACTGTTAGTCAATGTTAGTCAAGTTTGACCTAAATTTGACCTAGGGTTGACCAGAGTTGACCAGAAGTCAATTGTAAGTCAACCCTTAACTTAGATTGACCTACTTTGACTTACTTTGACTTGTCTTAGCCTAGTTTGACTTTGTTGACCTAGTTTGACTTAGTATGACTTGATTTTACTTCCAAACCCTTATATTGATACAGTATTCCACCTATAGGTCCTCGAGGCACTGTTCTTGGACCAGTTGACATATTCCACCAGATCTCAGACGAGTACATTCTCTGATAATATTTCTGTTTTATGATATCGTCTATGTTTCTTGTATTTAGTGTAGATATCCTTGTTCTCTTGACACATTGTTCACACGGATTGGTATTTCTCTGGATCCCGTCATGAGATGTTATTCCTCGCTTTCCTTGGTATATCTTGTGCAAGTCTTTCTTGTTCCTTGTGCATTGTATATACACGATTCCTGCGAAGGCTAGCTACCCTCTCAGAGAATCGTGCGTCATAATGTGTCATGGTTGGATTCACTATACTAGTCGGGGGAAACGGGGAGTATTAGTGTAGATATGTGGTCAAAGCCTATTGTGCACCCCTTGTGCACCTATTGATTGTGAGTGTTGATCATACACCCCACGTATGGTTAGCCTGGCCTGTTACTATTGTGCAAGTTCCCAAGCCGGCCACGTATTGTAGCTAGTACTCACACACCTAGATAGGTGATTCTTGATTCTTGTACATGCCATGATCAGTTTTACTTGCCTTGTTCTAGCTCTAGATTTACAGCTCACCTTGTCATGATACTCACATGTACATTTCATGATTTCTTGTATATTCTCTCTATTTGCTGCTACATTTTCAATATCGTCTAATTAGAACTGTTATTTGAGATTTGTGCTCGTTCCATCCTGACTGGATATGTTGACAAAATTTTAGGAGTAGTTGTGCCCTCGGTATTGGACTTCATGATGTTGCTAGCTGAGGTGGATCTCACTATTCTTCTATGTGAGTTGCCTAGTAGTTATCCTTAGTTAGTTTGTTGTTCATTCTTTATTTTCCTGTCTTATGATCATTATAGATTCTAGTTGTTCTAGTGATATTGTTATCAATTCTTGTCTTATCTTTCTTAGTTTTCGTGATGTGACATGAGTACATTTCTAGTTATGAATTCTTAGATATTGTAGTTAGTATAGTATACTTGACAGCGTTCTACCGCCGATACCGCGGCGTAGGCTGGGCGTGGCCCATGTATTCGTACCCGTATATAGTGGGTGCGGGTCGTGACACCCAGCGCCGCAGCCGCGCGCGCCGCGTCACCCCGACTTCTCCCCCCTTCTCTCCGTCCCGCAGCACCTAACTCCGGCCTCCCGCGCAGCCGCTCCGTCACCTCGGCGAGCACCACCGCCCTCCACTTCCGACCACCGCACCCCGCTCCCAAGCTCCGCCGCACGCACGATCTCCGAAACCCCCTCTCCGCCGGAGAGCAAACCCTCCTCCGCCTCTTCCTCCGGACCGTGCAAACCCTCCGCCGCCGTCGCCGCTCACCTCCGCTCCTCCGTGAGCGGCGCGCGCAACCCCTCTTCGCCGGCGTGCCCTAGCCATCTCCGCCGCCCCCCTCTCCTCGTCCTCCGTGCGTTCGACCCTCTCTCACTCTCTCAACTCCTCTCCGTCCCTCTCATCTTCGCCCTTTCCCCTATTCCTTACTATGTCTCCCTCTCTCTTCTATTCAAGTTTTTTGTGTGTGTGTGGGTTCGAAAGAGGAGAGCAGCAATGTTGCGGTTAGGTTGAGTAGATATTATCTACTCTTATTATTTTCTTTATGATTACAGTATATAAGGGTATAAATTATTGGTAGTTTTAGAATATAAATTAATTGTCATGGATATATTGTTAATGTTTTGCCACTGGTTTATTATTATTATTATTATTATTATTATTATTATTATTATTATTATTATTAAAGTGTTTTTGTTTTTGCTGTTTTTCTTTGGTCATGTGATTTCGAAACCCTGAGATGTATTATTATACTATTTAAATATTTTTCTAGATATTTAAATAAGTAATTAGAAATATGTTGACCCATAAAAATAAAGTTTGCAAACTATGAAATAAATTCTTAGTATGTTTTGTTCTTCAATAATTATCTAAAAGCATTTTTAAGTTATAAAATATAGATTTTTGCCTAAACTCATATCTTCACAACCTTAGCGTTTAGCCAAATCGATTTTTTCATATTTTCAAATATTTATCTAGAAACTATTTTTACTAATACTATATATTTTTCAAGTATTATTAGTTTTCTAAAAATATATATATTATTTATTATTTTTGATTATCCTTGTCCATGACTAAATCCCATTACTCCTATTCTCGCACCAATTCTAGACTACCCTATCTCGACCTAAACTATTCTGACCGCCCCGGACCTAATGGAACTGTCCGTGCCACCATCAGAAGTCACCATGTATAGTTGTTGCACCGAAGTTGCAGTTCATGCCACCTTGACCATTGCAGTACACCAGGCGTCCTACCAGGCAAGACACCTTGCCATTCGTTGTTTATTTATTTTAGCTCATATTTCATGCATTGTTCATTGTTTTCTTTATGTAAAATAAACTTTGATACATGGCATAACCTGTTAGAACTTACTGTTCATTTTTCCTGCTATGTATTATTTTTCTTACACATTAAACCTAGATTTAAGGGACCACCTTTGTGTGTTGCATTCATGGCCTTGACACGTTGTACCACGAAGATGTGTGTCACATATAGAACACGGAAGTGCGTGATTGGCTTGCCACCAGTACGTACAAGCCGTGCGATAGGAATAACCGCTAATAGAGGTTGCATGCTAGTTTGACTTAGCGGTTATAGAGGTTATTGTTGTGGATACAACATAGTAGGCATTGGGCGGGAAGGACAATTCCTTAGCGTATGGGCTTCGATACACTTTTCCTTGTGACCCGGACTCTCCGCTGGAGATACGGGGTTGATGACCCATTATTACTGACGGGCACTGACGATTCTGTGGAACGTCATGCTCTTACTGATGGGGCCTCTGGTGCCCAAGGGGGGACTACGCCGATCCTATTCAGCCAGGGCCCATGCATAGGAAGGATTGTTCTTAACTACATTTCACGTAGAACGGTTAGGCTACCTTATCCGTTAGGTACGAGTACTTTTGATTTGGGTACTTATATCTGACCGTGGCTTGGAACAATAACTTGTCGCTGATTAGTTCGTCATATCTTGTCCTTGTTTGGTTGTAGGTGTGACTTACTACTTCGATGAGAAGGTATTGAGCCTTGTTCGGGTCCGGATACCATATTGGATTCATAGCATGGAAAGATACGTCGCCGTGAATTAGTTTACCATCTCCTGTCCTTGTTTGGTTGGGGGGATGGTACGCTCGTTCAGTAGTTGCGTATTAGACCATGTTATAATTTGATTGACTTATTTATTTGAGCAATATTTATTCAGTTTATATGGCATGATATTATGTGTCTTGTTACGTCCCTCTGAGGACCTGGTTATCTCGCCAGGTGTGTGCTATTATCTTTTGCAGGTGTTCTAGCTCTAGCCGTGTTCATCGCTATTTCTTCGAGGATGATTGCACTTGGATCGTCTTCGCTTCGCTCGCCACTCATTTCATTTTCTATGTACTTTTCCTTATTTTGTTGGTAGTGGATTTGTCTCCGCCCAACATATTGTGTCAAGACAAATCATTCTCATTATATGATATCTTTTATTCATTTATTTTGTGTGGATGAGATTAGTTATGGTTCTACTACATTTTACAGCTTATGTACTCATACGAGGATTCCATATATTGGAGTGTACTTCGTATGAATACAGCTGGCATGTCTACGTTCCTAGTCCTACGTATTTTAGGACTGGGGCGTTACACTATGTCAATGGAGACTTTGATGGAAAAGCTGATGACTCATGAGCTTGACCTCAAAGTCTTCGAAGAGCCTGCTCCTAAGGCTAAGGAGATCGCCCTCAAAGCTCACCGACGAAGGGCTGACCCCGAAGAGACGGATGACGATAACTCGGAAGGTGATGATCAAGCTCTCCTTGTCCGCAACTTCAAGAAATTCCTTCGCTTCAACCGAAGAAAGAAGGAACCACAAGAAGATGACGAAGAAGAGCCAACATGCTACGGTTGCAAGAAGACTGGACACGTCCGAAAAGACTGTCCATTCTTAAAGAAGAGCAATCGTTATGAGAAACCATACAAGAAGGCCTCCTCAAAGAAATATGCCAACACAAGCATTTGGCATGAAAGCGAAGCTAGTGACTCCGAGGAAGAAAATAAATCTCCTCAAGACACTGCAAACGTGTGCCTAATGGCAACGTCCGACAAGGTATCAAACAAAACTCTTGATGATTTCACTTTTGATGAACTTGGCGATGCTTTCATCGATTTACTTGATGACTACAAGAAAATCATAGGTAAATATAAACATGCCAAGGAAAAGATCAAAAGTCATGAAGTCAAAATTCAAAGACTCTCTTTATTGCTTGATAATAGTAGAGATACTTCACCCACGGAAGTCACAAATGAGGTGTCTAAGCTTAAATTAAGCATACATGATGCCGAAGCTCGTATTGAACAACAAGCACAAGAAATCACAGCACTCAACACGGAGCTTGTTGAAGAAAAGAGTAGACACAAGATTTCTATTACTAAGATATATGGTTTGAATGCTAAGGTAAATGAACTGCAAGCTATCTCTAAGAAATTAAAGATTAGATTGGGAAAACAGGTTGCTCAACCTCAAACCCAATCACATGAGACACACACAAAGCACAACACTTCTCATACTAGTCAAACATGTTATACATCTGCAGCACGCAATCATGCTTTCATGTACACCAACTTTCATAAAGCACACAAACCACATACACGTAGAAATAATTTTCACTCCAATATGACACATAATCACCATGCTACACATAGATACAATCATCACTATGTTGCACATAAACAAAATCACCATCATACTGCTTATGGTTATAAACATCATCCTGCAGCCACATATAGTCATCATCATACTCCACATAGACATCATCACCATGCTACTCCATACCACTCTACATATAGACATCATCATCATGCTCCTAACATAAATAGGAATGCTATTTGTACTTATTGTGGATTACATGGACACATTTCACCACAATGTAGAGTTAGAAGATTAGTAGATAGAAACATATATATGCATGGTTTCCGAAAACTAACTTTTCAGGACCCTCAAGAACTTGGGTTCCAAAGGTCACATCTACTCTTGATGTAGGTGGACCTTCCCTCCTCAACTAAGAGTAAGTGGATTCTCGATAGTGGATGCTCGCGGCATATGACTGGAGACGCAAATCTTTTTGCATCACTATCGATAAAGAGAGAAGGATATGTATCCTTCGACAACAACCTAAAAGGGTATATTATAGGTAATAGCATTATTGGTCATCCTCCCTCTTCCGTAATAAAGGATGTCTGCCTAGTGACCGAGTTAAAGCATAACCTGCTCAGCATTAGTCATCTTGCTGACCATGGATATGACATTAACTTTGGACAAGATAAATGCTTTATTTATGATAGGTCAACGGGAGACATTGCTTTTGAAGGGATAAGAGAGGATAATATTATATTTTCTATCTGTCTAGAGATACTAATAATGCAGGTAGATGCCTATATGCTCATAAGGATAAAAGATTACTGTGGCACCAGCGTCTTGGTCATGCCAACATGGATACTATATCCAGGCTATCGACTAAGAAGCTAGTTAGAGGCTTACCCGACATCACATTCAAAAAGGACACTGTATGTGCCGAATGTGAATTGAATAAGGCAACCAAGTCTTCATTTCATTCCATAAACTCTGTAAGCACTACTTGACCCTTGCAATTACTCCATATGGATTTATTTAGCCCTAGTAGATTAGCCAGTCTTGGTGGAAAACTCTACGCTTTTGTTATAGTTGATGACTTTTCTAGATTTACATGGGTTTTTTTTTCTTACAAATAAAAGTAATGCTATTTCGGTTTTCAAGATTTTTGTTAAGAAAGTTCAAAACGAAAAAGGCTACATGATTACTCGAATCTGAAGTGATCATGGAGGCGAATTCAAAAATATTGATTTTGAAAAGTTTTGTGACTCTAATGGTTTTGATCATGAGTTTTCTTGTCCAAGAACTCCTCAACAAAATGGTATTGTGGAGCGGAGGAATAGGACTCTTGGCGATATGGCTAGAGTCATGTTGAACAAGTTCTCACTTCCGAAATACTTTTGGGCTGAAGCTGTCAGTACATCATGCCATATTTTACATAGGGTGCTTATTCGTCCTATTACGAAGAAAATACCCTACGAGCTTTGGTTTGGAAGAACCCCAAATGTTTCTTATTTTAGAGTTTTTGGTTGTAGATATTTTATCCTTAACACCAAAGACAACTTAGACAAATTTGATACCAAAGCTGACGATGGTATTTTCCTTGGCTATGCTGCCAAAAGCAAGGGATATAGAGTGTTTAACAAACGCTCATTAATTATGGAATAGTCTACAAATGTGACTTTTGATGAAGATAACAGTGCAGCAGCTACTCTTGATGATGATGTTGAGCCATCAACTTCTACTCCAATGAATACCACCACCGAAACTAATTCTCTGGAGGGCTTGCCAAAGAAATTCTCTTTCAAACCATCACATCCAGAAAATTTGATAATAGGTGAGGTTTCACGTGGAGTAACTACTAGATCATCATTAAGAGACTCTATTGCTAGCACTGCCTTTATTTCACAAATTGAGCCGAAAAATATTTTAGAAGCTTTTAATGATGAATTTTGGATTTCTGCCATGCAAGAGGAACTCAACCAATTCGAGAGGAGCCAAGTATGGGAACTCGTTCCTAGACCAGCAAATCACTCGATTATTGGTACTAAATGGGTTTTTAGAAATAAAGTAAATAAAGATGGTTCAGTTACACGCAACAAAGCTCATCTAGTAGCCCAAGGATACAACCAAGAGGAAGGTATCGACTACGATGAGACGTATGCTCCTGTTGCGAGATTGGAATCCATTCGGATGCTTTGTGCATTTGCTAATTTTCAAAATTTCAAATTATTTCAAATGGATGTTAAAAGTGCTTTCTTGAATGGACTTATTAAGGAGGAAGTTTATGTAATACAACCCCCTGGTTTTAAAAATCACAAATTTTTCGACCATGTTTTCAAGCTGAAAAAAGTGCTATATGGCCTCAAACAAGCCCCTAGAGCTTGGTATGAACGGCTAAGCAATTTCTTTCTTGAAAAAAGTTTTTCAAAAGGGAAAATTGACACCACACTTTTCATAAAATCTTTCAAAGACACTATTCTCTTAGTGCAAATATACGTAGATGAAATTATATTTGGTTCTACTGATGAAACCCTCTGTCAAGATTTTACCAAGTATATGCAGACCGAGTTTGAGATGAGCATGATGGGGGAGCTCAATTACTTTCTTGGACTACAAGTCAAACAAATGCCAAATGGAACTTTCATCTGTCAGTCAAAGTATACAAAGGACATGCTGAAGAAATTCGACCTTGACAACGTCAAACCAATCAGCACTCCAATGGCTACTACAACTAAACTAGAACCAGATGAAAGCGGCAAACCTGTGGATCAACGTAAGTATCGAGGTATGATAGGCAGTCTACTTTATTTAACTGCTAGTCGTCCTGATATTATGTTTAGCGTTTGTCTGTGTGCTAGATATCAAACAAATCCTAAGGAATCACACATGACTACTGTTAAGCGTATCTTTCGATACCTTAAGGGTACGGTTACAGTGGGCCTATGGTATCCCAAATCAACATCATTTGACCTCATTGGTTACTCTGATGCTGATTTCGCCGGATACAAGGTCGACCGTAAAAGTACGAGCGGTACGTGTCATTTATTAGGAAAGGCTTTAGTCTCTTGGTTTAGCAAGAAGCAGAATTCTGTAGCACTATCCACAACAGAAGCTGAATACATCGCAGCTGGGCGTTGTTGTGCACAAATTCTGCGGATGAAGCAAACCCTTGAAGACTACAACTTATCTTTTATGCTCATTCCAATCTTTTGTGACAACACTAGTGCTATAAATCTCACTAAGAACCCCATATGTCACTCACGCACGAAACACATTGAAATACGTTACCACTTTTTGCGTGATCATCAGCAAAATGGTACTATTAATTTAGAATTTATTGACACTGATCATCAGCTAGCAGATTTCTTTACAAAACTATTATCCGAAGAAAACTTCAATTTTTTCTGTGGTGAACTTAGAATTTTGGACGAAGCTGTTATTAATTAAAATAAACCTGCAAAAATATCGAGTATGTCTTGATTCTTTTATGATAAAATTGCTATGGGTACAAGCCGAAAGGGTCCTTCTGACAACAAGGCGTAAAAGCCTAAGCGACACGGTGCACTAGTCCTCAGGACTACCGCTAGCTGGGATCCGGCTCCTGCAGCTAACCTATGGCAACTTCAAAATATTGAATTATGGCACAATTCCTTGTTTATTACATGGTTCATTTTTATTTTATCACATGCTAAAATTTAGTTTTTTCATACTTCACTTTGCTTTAGCGTTAATTTTTCTTTATCGAATTTAGTTTGTATATATATTCTTTTATCATACTCTTTTGATCTCTCAGTTTTTATCAAAAAAATTAGCCTGATTTCTGTTCTGACTACAGAATCCAGAATTCGGGCCGAACTCTGCCTTACCCAGAGTTCGGGCCGAATTCGGCTTGGTCATCCCAGAACCGGGAGCAGCCTCAGCCGCTGATCACAATTTTGATCCAATGGTCCACATCGATTCCGACCATTGGAACCCTTACACATATATTCGGTTTTTCTTCTTCTTTTTCCTTCATTGCCACCTTCTACACTTCTCCAAACATATTTTCTCTAAACCCTAACCCTAGTTCTTCCTCCCTAGAGCATATCTATTCTCCAAACTCAAGGAGAAGGCTTCCCTCACCACTCTCTTTTATTGTTCATCATCACATTGAGGTATATTTTACCACTTCTCTCCATCTCAATTTTCTCAATTATCTTTCTTATTTTATGGCTCCACGATTGTTCAATCGAGGGAAGAGACTTCGAATCGAGGGAGCGTCCTCTTCGAATGCTCCTCCTCGTGTTGAACCGCCCGTTGAACAACAACCACCTATCCACCCGTTGTTCAACCCACCTCGTCCACTTGACCCAAACACATTTGACGATCGGATATTTGTATCAATTGACGCGTCAAATGAATGGTTTAGTAATTTTCGGACACGTCCGGTGTTTGCGGGTTATCCTATCAATTTTACTATTTTCCCTCAATTTGATTCACTTTTTCATGATCTTTGTCTTGACAAACTTGTCACCACCAACTCGGTTATATATCGCAATGCTATTCAAATATTCTACTGCAAACTAACTCGTGATGATACACATATTTTCTCACGGGTTGCGGGCATTGACATCTCTTTTGATGATTTCGATTTGGCCGAACACCTTGAACTCCAGGAGCCAAACTCATGGAAGAAGCTTGTTGAAGCTCGATCGTTTCAATTTATGGGTCTTCCCTTGACAGCTTCAAGGACGACTTGTGTACTCCTAACACACGTCCTCGCAAGCTTTTGGCCAATTATCTCAATCCCTATTTTTATGAACTTCATCGGATTATCTTTAACACTATTTTGCCCAAAGCGGGATCCACCGATGAAGTCACCTACTTTGAAATCTCGGCCTTGTATCACCTCCACTTTCATGTTCCATTTAATCTTCCACGTACCATGATGGACTGGATGATTAATTCTAGGAAGAAACCAAGATCCTTGGTTTATGCTTTGTATCTTCCTATGGTCTTTCGTGCTTTTCGTGTACCTCTTGATGATTGCCAGTTCTTACCTGCCCCTGCCTTCCTCTCTAAGGCACGACGGCTTCAGGCAGCAGTTGGCTCACCCGTTGTGTCCGAGCACTCTGACGATGAGCCCGATGCCCCTCCTCTGGGACAGGATCCTCCTCCTCCTCCTGCCACTTTAGAGTCACTCCAGACTATGCTCCGCGATCGATTCACCTTAGAGGATGATCGCTGGACTCAGCTTGATTACCGAACTACCCTGAAGATGAGTGCCATCAACAACTCACTGCACGATATTCGGTACTCCATGTATCGCCATCCTTCCATGCCTATTCCTATGGAGCGGGACCCTGGTCATGAAGGGTATTGTATCGATGACCCTTGGGTTATTCGCTACTTGGATCCGGATGCGGCTTTCGTGGACCCTCGTCGTTCCTTCACTGATCCATCCGACGACGCTGGGCCTTCACGAGCTCGATGATGGATATGGACTTCTACTTGCTGCTGCTACTGAGGATCGTAGTTTATGTTTTATGCACTTTGGATTTTAGTTGCTTTTATGCACTTTGGTTGTATTAGACTTATTCTTATTTGTGACTCTTGAGATATTCAGTAGTTTTATCAGTCTTTATGCAGTTTCATCTATTATCTTTTGGTGTGCTTGCCAGTTCTTCTTTTGTTTATGGTTAATTCCTAATTGCCAAAAGGGAAAGAAATTTTGGTATATTCTATATTCTTTTTGTATCTGTATCTGTGCTTTGGGGGAAGAATGTTTTCATTAGGCCAACAGGATTCAAAACAATATTTATGGGGGAGCTATTGCTAGCTCGGCACTGATTACAGGGGAGCTATGCCATTTCTCTTAAATATGTCTAGGTATGAATATTGAATATACAACTATTATTTTGTCAATTATCAATATGGGGGAGATTGTTGACACAAAATTACAGTCAACCAAATATTGATAGAATTGACTACATGATACTTGTGATAATTCAATACGACACATGAAGACTACATCCAGTACAAGTCAAACGACATCTCAGATTTGCAATGCAAGATATTTTTTGAGTCTGTATTTTACAATTTTATTGAGTCGAGACTTATGTAAACTGAGCTGTGCTGAGTATCTGAGACTTAACCTATACCCATACCCAAAATCCAATAGCTCCACATATATCCAAATAAGCCAATTGGACCAATGACCCATTCTGTGCTCTGGAGATAGAGTTCGGGCCGAACTCTGCCTCCACACAGAGTTTGGGCCAAACTCTGCCTCCTAAAAATTAGCATCCTAATTTTTAGGGTTAGCTGGTTGCAAGTTGTCCAACGGCCAATTTTTTGAAAATTCTAACCAGAATTCTGGCCGAATTCTGCCTACCTGGTATCCTATAAATAGGCCATGAATTCTCTCATTTTCAATCATCCAATCTTCTCTTCTCTTCTCTTCTCTCTAAAGCTTTATACAAGCCATACCCTTCTTCATCTACTAGCCACAAGCTCCCTAAGCCTCAAGTGCTCAGTACTTTTCAGTTAGGAGTTTGTGCAAGAGTTCAAAAAGTCGCTTGGAAAATTTCAAGCATCGCCACTGCGATCTTTGTAAGAAGTTGACGTGCTCTTCTGAAGAAAATGTACGGGATGTAACTACTATTTCACAAATAGTGGATTTAATCCTGAGCTAGAGTTCTCAGGCCTGGACTAGTCCTCCACGAGGAAAACCAGGTTAAAAATCGGCTGTGTTTGCGTATGCTTTCTTGCTCCTTATTATTTTCGCATTTACTCTGATTACTTTCAGCTTGTGAAAGAGTTTAATTTTAATTGGCTATTATCGTTATAAACTCTATTCACCTTCCTCTAGAGTTGCCATCTGTTCTTCAATGGGTCCTTAGTAATGTCTAGAGAGCGGACGATCATGGGAGTAGCGGACGGCTTAACGTCAAAATGACTAAAGCGTCTCAACACCTTTTGGGTGTAGTTCGCTTGATGGACAAGAATTCCATCTTTACGGTGCTCGATCTGCAGGCCGAGGCAAAATCGTGTCTTCCCAAGATCCTTTATCTCGAATTCCCTCTTCAGGATATCAGCAGTTTCTGACAAGTCTTTTTCGGTTCCTATGAGATTCATGTCATTTACATAGACCACGATGATTGCATATCCTGAAGTGGATTTCTTTGTGAACACACATG
The DNA here is from genome assembly GCA_029216955.1 of Iris pallida. NCBI lineage: Eukaryota > Viridiplantae > Streptophyta > Magnoliopsida > Asparagales > Iridaceae > Iris > Iris pallida. Next base: position 108,319 of record JANAVB010002195.1, on the reverse strand, counting down.
GGCAAAGTTCGTTATTAATGTATCCCAAACCGATCAAGTATTCACTTAGGCGGTTATACCACATTCGCCCGGATTGTTTCAATCCATATGGCGAACGCCTCAGTCTAATCGAGAACGCGTTCCGTGGTCGGGAACTACTTGATTCAGGTATCTTTAGTCATTCATGGACTCTCATGTATATCTCTGTGTCCAAATCCCCGTAGAGATAGGCTGTGACCACATCCATGAGCTACATATTCAGTTTTTCGGAAACTACTAAACTGATTAAGTAGCGGAACATTATGACATCCATTACGGGAGAATACGACTCCTCGTAATCAATTCCAGGGCGTTGTGAGAAGCCTTGCGCCACAAGACGAGCCTTGTATCGTACAATCTCATTTCTCTCATTATGTTTCCTTAGAAAAACCTATTTGTGACCAACTGGTTTAACATTGGGTGGTGTTGGAGCTATAGGTCCAAACACGCTTCTTTTCGCTAAGGAATCTAATTCAGCCTGGATTTCTTGTTTCCATTGTGGCCAGTCCATTCGTCGTTGACACTCGGCAATGCTGCGAGGTTCCATGTCATCATTGTTCATAATGTCAGTAGCCACTGAGTATATGAACACATCATCGATGACAGTTTCATTTTGCTTCAAAATATCGTCTAAGCTAGCATACTCGACGGATATTTCGAGGTTATCGGCATGATTAGGAATAGGTGTTTCATCTGGAATGCGCTCTTCTAATACATTGTCGTGATCCTTAATGATCTCATGTGGCAAAACGCTTTCAACCAGATTTCTCCGCTTCCGGGGTAGAACATCTTTGGAACCAACCGGTCTTTCCTTCTTCTTGGGAATAGCGGCGGACTGGACGGCCGATGACAGCGTCATTTGCTCGGCGGGTTTGACCGGAGCAACATGTTTCACAGGAACATGGCGTCTCTCAGGGACGTCTATCCTTGCAGGCACATTTGCAGCAGGTATAATTGATCTCGTGACTTTTGCTAGGTCGCTAAATGCGTTTGGCATTTGATTTGCAATATCTTGTAGACCTAGAATCCTCTGCACTTCCTTATCACTATGTGCAGAGGGGGGATCATGATGAGCAAAAGCGGGCACATGCCATGCTAATTCACATCGTTCCTCATCAACGTTAGCGTACATTTCTCCCCCTAACGACGGAAAGATTGCTTCATCAAAGTCACAATCCGCATGTCTCGCGGTAAAGAGATCGCCTGTCAAGGGATCTAAATAGCGAATGATGGATGGAGAGTTATAACCGACATATATTTTCCGTTGCTTCTGAGGTCCAAATTTTGAACGCCTTATCGGCTCAATTGGAACATTGACTAGGTACCCAAATACACGTAAATATGAGGTGTCAGGCTCACATCCAGTAACCAGCTGGTACGCGAAAAGTGGTTGGGTGGCCATGGGCCTCAGACGGACCAAATTCGAAGCGTGCAAAATTGTATAGCCCCATGCAGATAGTGGGAGTTTGGTGCGCATAACCAAGGTCCGCGCTATCACTTGCAGTCGCTTTATAAAAGCTTCCGCTAGGCCATTTTGGGTATGAACATACGCAACAGGGTGTTCAAGATTTATTCCCAAAGTCATGCAATAATCATTAAAAGTCTTTGATGTAAACTCCGCGGCATTATCAAGTCTAATAGACTTTATCGGATAATCCGGATGGTGAGCCCTTAACTTAATGATCTGGGCGAGGAGTTTAGGAAACGCTGCATTTCGGGTGGACAACAACACTACGTGTGACCATCTAGTCGATGCATCAACCAAAACCATGAAGTATTTAAATGGTCCGCATGTTGGTTGGATTGGTCCACAAATATCTCCATGAATTCTTTCAAGGAATTGAGAAACCAATCTCATAGGTTTCACATGGAGCGGCTTGAGATTCGTCTTCCCAATCGAACAATCTTGGCAAAGGCTTTTTGGATTTATAACGAAATTCTTTCCTCCAAGAGGATGCCCATGCGATGCATTCATAGTGCGAAGCATCATATTTTGACACGGATGACCCAGTCGGTCATGCCATAGCATAAAAATGCTCTCATCAACTGGCGCTCGGCGAATAATGAGATTACTCTCGATGTGTTGTATCATAGTGAGATACAAACCACTTGAAAGATTTTTTAACTTCTCCATGATACGCTTTTGGCCGTACTGAGTGGAGGTAATGAAAAGATACTCGAAGCCATGTTCTCGAGCAGTTTCAACATGAAATCAGTTGTCTCGAATATCCTTAAAACTCAGTAAGGTACGACTGGACCTTGGAGAATATAAGGCCTCTGATACTTCAACGGCGGACAACGAAAAACGGGCTTTGCCAAAACCTTGAATAAGGGTTGAGGGTCCCGAAATGGTTGTCACTGAGGTTACTTTAGGCGTATAGGAGATAAAGTATGATTTATCTCTCAAGATAGTGTGAGTCGTTCCACTATCAACCAGACAATCTACTGCCCCGTGGTCCATGCCTATAAGTAAAGAAAATTAAAGTTTGTCACACGTTTGAGAAAAGTGCTCGAAATAGAACTTTAATTTATCGAGAAAAACAAAAAATACAAACCACCAAAAGTTTTATGACTTAAATCAAATATAGAGAAAAAATGGAGATTTATTCTTCCATTTCTGCTACAAAATCGGGGGTCTCAAGATTTAGATTTTCTCACTCGTTGACCAGATTTGCTTCGGCCCGGCGCCCCTTGTGATAGTTATCAACTTCTTGGGGGGTTGCCCTGCAAGTCCGTTGCAAATGACCATAAGCACCACATTTTTAGCAGAGAGTAGGCGCTTGGCCTTCCACTCTCGCTTTGGGACGACTGGACCGTTGGTTCTTACCATGAGACTGTCTAGGAGTCAAAGGTCCTTGGTTCTTGTTAGAACCTCGCTTTGGGTGACGAGACTTAAACTCACCTCTGTTCCTTGGCTGGGACGACTGGTCCTTGTCTCGTTTCCACCGTAGATTTGGTCCACGGAGAGCGTTTGCATCAGGTATTGAAATTGCATTTGTTCCAGCAGGACGAGAATTGTTATTTCTCATTAAAATGAGACTGTTCTTCTCGTCTAGTAAAAGCTGGGTGATGAGCTCGAAAAACTTGCTGAACTTAGACTGACGGTATTGCTTCTGGAGCAAGTTGTCAGTGGAAGAAAATGTGGTGTATGTTTTCTCCAATAGATCACTGTCGGTTAATATCTCATCGCAGTATTGGAGAAGTGATCGAATCCTGCAGACTTCACTGTTATAATCAGTTACGCTCTTGAAGTCTTGGAAGCGCAGGTTCAACCAGTCATGGAGCGCTTCAGGCAGCCATATGGTCTTCTGGTGGTCGAAGCGCTCTTTCAGAGAGTCCCATAGCGTCTTCGGCGAGGAGATTTCAATGAACTCCGCCTTCATGGCGTCAGATAAATGCCTGCGGAATAGAATCATCGCTTTGGCGTTCATTGAGCGAGTGACTTCCACTTCGCGCTCTTCCTCGTTATAGATGACGTCCAAGAGGCCCTGCGCATCTAGATGGTTCTGGATGTCTTGCGTCCAGTCCAAGTAGTTCTTGCCAGAGGCTTCAAGGATGGAAAAATCAATCTTGATCGACATTTTTCTACAACAGGAGAAAAAAATCTTGATCAGTCAACATATAAAACGACAAGTTTATATGGATTTGGTTTGTATAAGCAACAACAAACAATCGTAAATAAAAATAATTTTTTTTAAAAAAAAATTCTCTTATATCGATCGACGGGCCGATATAGATAGGTCAATTTGTTTCTTGCAAAAATGCATAATTATAAATATAATTTAAGCAAAAATAATATTCGGTCAACCCCTTTCAGTAGCTCTACGTGAATATGATCAGGTGGGAAAATGAGGGAGGAGGGTCACCAGGGACCGCTTAAAAACCAAGTCCCAAGTTCTTTCTGACATCATACCCAAATAGGTGAGCCTATTCGGAGAGACTTCGTAAAAAAAAATTTCAAATGTAAGAATAAATAAGGTTTTTCAAAAAATTCACACTATTTGCGAACTGTGCAAAATAGGTGACAATTTAGTGCGTGCTCAAAATGAGCGTTGTTTTTTAAAAAAAAATTAGCCAAAAATATTATTTTGGAAGGCCCAAATTTGGCGGTGCCAGAATTTGTTTATGTAGCCAAAACCATTTTTCAAGTTTGTTTTTAAAAGAAATTTCTTCATTTGACACAAGTACTAGATAATGTATAACAGATACTCTTATATACGAGTATATGACAAAAATAAGTGCCTTATTTAGTTATTTAGGATGAAAATGTCAGTTTAAAAATGACCTTTCTTACCGTACGGTGGAAGGTGGTAAAAAAACGAACGGTACGTCAGGTCTCCGGCGTTGCACGAGCAAAGTGCTGATAACGTGTTGTAAGGCAAAAACTCAAACACGTCAGAGATGTGACGAAGTATACTCGTATAATATAAATCACTCAAGTGCCACTTACAAGCAGGGGCGGCCCGGGGGAGGGGCAAACAGGGCGTAGGTCCGGGGCACCAAGACCTAAGGGGCCCCAAATAATTTAAGAGTTAGTAATATATATTATATAGTATTAATATATAATAAAAGAGTTGGTAAAAGAAGAAAAAATTGACAATTACTTTTACAGTAGTGAAAGTTTGTCCCTTTCGATTCCAGAGAAGAAGAACTTCTTGTCTTCCAATTCCAAAGCGAATTGATGGCCAACGATAAGTGGAAATTGTTAATTATAATTTTCGCTTCCTTCTTTCTTCTATTTATAATTGAATTCTAAACTCTTATTTTTCTTTCAATTTATCCTTCATGTCCTCTTATATTGTCCATAATTTTAAAATCTACTTAGTGATTTAAAGTTAAAATTAGGATTTTACAATCATTGAATTGATGTGAGTTGCAGCTAAGACAACAACTACTCACTGAAACGATGATGCAAGTTCCGTTGAAAATAATGAACTTGAGGTCTGGAATTCGAGTTTTAATGATGAACTTGATTGTTGGTGATGCTAATAGCGACAAAATCTTTAACGATCTTGAGTTGCACCAATGATTATTGAATTTTGTGTAAACTGGTTTTGAATTTTTACATAACATACTTTAGAATGTTGTATTACGTAGTGGATTTTAACGAATATTAGTGATAAGATGATTTGGGAATTGTTAAATTTGGTATTTGGATTAATTTGAGGATTTTTGGATTGGTATTTGGATTTGGATCATGTGCGGGAACGAAATGTCACTACAAAGATCTCATTTCATTGTTCTAATTAACCATTAGGAAAAAGCCAATTTGATATTTAGATTGATATAGTTTTTAGATGTTTAGTCGAACTTGAGTTGGAATGAGTTATGGTGTTTGAAAAATGGTACAAGAGTTTGTGTCTAGGAGTTTTTATTGATTTTGTAGAATATTTTATGATATTGTGTTTAAACGTGATCAAGACGCTTCTACTTAAATTTCTATGGTACTTTTTTCAAGAGAAACGGTGTTTTAATGATACCTTAAATGTAAAATGCGCTCATGTTAATGAAACAATGAATTTTCTCCAAAAAAATTAACACTTTGTTTTCAATATATAACAAGGGGCATCATTTTGAATTTTGCCTTGGACATTAAAATACTCCGGGCCGGCCCTGCTTACAAGCTATCCCAACCTCTCTTTATATAGGGAGAGAGGTTGGGGGTTATGAAGAAATGAAGGGCCAAAGGTCATGTGTAGGTTACAAGGAGATGAAAGGTGAAAAGCCATGAGTTACAACAAACGTTATATTATTAATATTATTACCGAGATTAGCTTTTAATTTCAATGTTGTTGTATTTCTTTAAGCATTTTTAATTTCAATGTTGTTGTAACGTGTAAACTTTTAATTTCAATATTGTTGTCGGTTTCGATATTTTAAATTTTGATGTACTTATTTATGTTTTTTTAAGTCAATATATTTTAATTTTAAGAAGTTTGATGTTATTCTATTAACTTTTGCCAAATTGTTCAAATATTATTTTATTAATCAAATAATCTAATAAAAAATACTAATAAATATATTCAATATTAGATTCTATTTTAAGATCTCAACAAGAATATTTTAATAGTATATTATTATATTATTTATAATAAATATGTTAAGTTAATTAAGTTTAGTGTTTAACATATGTAGGATATACTAGTAATTATGTACATCTTGGAGGACAAAATTTTCATGAATAGTGGATCCTCAAATTTGAGGATTTCTATTTTTTTTCCTCAAATTTGAGGAGAGGGACTCCTATCCTCAAAAATTTTGAGGATTCAACCCCAATTTAAGAATGGGTTGGAGCAAATTTTTGAGGAAAAATCTTCAATTAGATTTTTAAGAACATGGATTGGAGATGGCCTCAGAGCACGAAAGAATTGACCACTCGTGAAAGATCCTATGTCACCACCTCCATCATATCAAGAAGCCAATGGAGTATTCTCATCTCAACTATTAATTGATGGCTCAATTGATACCATTTTCCAGTCTCTTGCATGCTGACTTCAATCATTTTCCAGTTAGCTCAGCTGTAGTATTACTTTATAGAATTAAGGTTGCGTTTGGTTCATTGTAATGTAATTGTAATCGTAATGGAATTGGGTTTGTAATGTAATTGAGTTTGTAATGTAATAGAATTACAATTACATTACTATGTTTGGTTGAAACATGTAATCAAACCATGTAATGTAATGTTAATTGCATTCATGTGTTTGGTTTACCATGTAATATAATTGAATTTTTAATTTAATATTTTTTTTAAAATATAACATAAAATTTAAAAAGTTGATCAATACAAAATTTCAAAATTTTAAAAAGAAAAAAGAAAAAAAATTAAAAATAAATAATAAAAAAGGGAGAAAATGGTTTGTTTTCTGCTAAAAAAAGACCAAAAACGAAAAAAAAGACAAAAAAATAAAAAATACCAAAAATGACAAACGAACAAAAAAGAAGGAAAAAAAACCAAAAATGAAAAAGCGATAAAAAAGAAAAACGACAAAAAAAAAGATCAAAAATGTGAAAACCATAAAAAGTGACCAATAATGATAAAAAAAATGACTAAAAACAAAAAAATTGACAAAAAACAACAATAAATGAAAGGGAAAAAAAGGACGAAAAACGACCAAAAACAAAAAAAGGGCAAAAAAATGAACAACAACGACAAAAAAGAAAAAAATGACAAAAAAAACGATAAAACAGAGCAAAAAAATAAAATACGATAAAAAGGAACAGAAATTACAAAAAACGAAAATACGAAAAAAGACCAAAAACAAGAGGAAATTAAAACGAGCAAAAAACGACAAAAAGATTAAAAAACTTGCAAAAAAAATCCAAAAACGACAAAAAATGGAACAAAAACGACAAAAACAACAAACAAAAAGAAAAAACGAGCATAAACGACCAAAAAAAAGTGAAAAAAGACCCCCAAAAAAGCAAAAAAGGATTAAAAAAAAGCGACAAAAAACATGCAAAATCGACCAAAAACGATAGAAGATGATAAAAACGTGGAAAATGGTCAAAAACGTACAAGATCGACAAAAATCGATAATAACATGCAGAAATGGCAAAAAATGTGCAAAATCGACAAAAAACGTAAAAAATTGACCAAAAACGATAAAAAAAAAAAAGATGGCAAAAAATGAAAAAAAAGATAAAAAAAGGGCAAAAAGAACAAAAAAGGACAAAAACGACAAAAAACAAACAAAAACAACCACAAACGAACAAAAATGACAAAAAATGAACAAAAACGACAAAAAAACGGACAAAAACAACAAAAAAAGGACAAAACGACAAAAAAAAATAAAACAACAAAAAACGAACAAAATGACAAAAAATGAACAAAACGACAAAAAATGAACAAAAAAAAGGACAAAAAACGACAAAAAAAAAGAACAAAAATTACAAAAAAACGAATAAAAAAGACCAAAAAGGACAAAAGCGACAAAAAAAAAACAAAAACAAACGAAAAACGAACAAAATGTCAAAAAAACGAACAAAAACGACAAAAAGGGCAAAAACAACAAAAAAGGACAAAAACGACAAAAAACAAACAAAAAATAACCAAAACGAACAAAATGACACAAAAAAACGAACAAAACGACAAAAAACGAACAAAAACGAACAAAAAAAGGACAAAAACGACAAAAAACCGAACAAAAATGAAAAAAAACGAACAATAATTACAAACAACGAACAAACACGACAAAAAAGAACAAAAAAGATGACCAAAACACAAAAAAAAATGACAAAAACGACACAAAAAAAAACAAACAATAACAACGAAAAACGAAAAAAAATTGACAAAAAACGAACAAACACGACAAAAACGGACAAAAACACAAAAAACGACAAAAAAAACAAAAATAACAAAATAACGAACAAAAATGACAAAAAACCGAACAAAAATGACAAAAAACGAACAAAAACGACAAAAAACGGACAAAACAACAAAAAAAGGACAAAAACGAACAAAAAGCAAACAAAAACAACAAAAAACGAACAAAAATAACAAAAAACGAACAAAAACGACAAAAAACTACAAAAAACGAACAAAAACGACCAAAAACAACAAAAAAAACAAACAAAAACAACATAAAATGACCAAAAATGAACAAAAATGACAAAAAAACGAACAAAAACGACCAAAACCGAACAAAAATGACCAAAAACAAACAAAAACAACAAAAAATGACCAAAAACGAACAAAAAGACCAAATTATAGCATACCCACCTTCCGCTTAAGTTGTAATGTAATTGCGATTACATAGGTTTTATGATGTAATTGAGTTTAGAAGAAACTGATGTAATGTAATCAAACTTGTAATCGCGATTACATTACATCTAATTTTTTTTGTCCAACCAAACACCCGAGTTAGATTGACAACGTAATGCCAATTACATTACGTTGTCCAATCCTGCAAACCAAACGGGCCCTAACTCTTTTATATCTCACTATTCGTGATCAATGGCAGTTTGGGAATAAGAAATTGTATTGTGTAAATTATATTTATTAATGAATATTATAATTGAGAGCTGAAAGTTAGGTTCAATACAACAACATTTTTTTTAAGAAAAATACTTTTATCCATTTATAACTGTAAAAAATCATTGGTAATATCAAGGGAGATTTCACAATTATAACCGTTGCAAAAATATAGTCCGTAACCCACAATTACCAATGATTTATGATTATAAGCATTAGGAGCCTACAATTACCAACGGTTATAAGCGTTGTTATTTCGCTAGGAATATTTTTCACGCTAATTTAGTAGCATAAAAAATCGTTAGAAAAAATTATAAACGTTAACAAAACTTTAAATTATTATTCAATTGAATATAACTACTCCGTTAGATTATATCCAACTTAAAAAACTTTACCCCTAGAGTTAATCTTAACTATACCAAGTAAATGACATTATGTCATTAGGGTTTGGTATGATGGGCTTGATTGATTTGAGTTTAAAGAAGAGAGAGAAAAATAATCGAAGGGGGAGGAGGTTGTGGAGAGAGGGAGGCAGAGAGGATGGACGGGTGTCCAAGGGAGAAAGGAGGGATGATTGTGTCGCAGTATAGGTTTGAGTTTGTTATATTTTGGATTCGTTGGATTTAAATTTGTTTCGCTTGAGGATTATGAAACGAAAGAGAGGTCGGGGACGAGGGAGGAGAAATGTTATGAAACGAAAGAGAGAGGTTGGTGGACGAGGGAGAAGGAGAAATGAAGAACCGTTGTGGAGGAGGAATACCCGAGTTGAATAAAGAACAATGATGTAATAGGGTTAAAATTGTGTTGGATTCGAGGGGGAAGAAGGTACAAATTATGACATCCATTAATTTGAAAGAGATCTATGCATTTTTAAACATAGGAATTTATGAGCTATTCTTGAAGATTAGAAAATTCTCCTTCCAAATAACAAGTTTTAGAGGACTTGCACCAAATGGGCAAGATTTGAGGGACTTCTACCTAAAAAACTACTACAGAAACTATATATTTGGGTCTCTCAATCCAAGTTCAATCATGCGCAAGTAGAGGAATTGTAATTCCTGTTACAACCATCGTATAATAATATCCGAATGTTTAGATGCAATAGCAGAAAGAATCCAACTTCTTCCACTTCACTACTTCAGCTCCGTGCTGGCAAGGAAAAAACAACATGTGAAGATAAATAAAAACAAAACTTCAAATGTGCAAATAACAAACGTGTCAAAGCACATAAATCTTCATTTCCATTTTACAATAAAGTAAACAACATAAGCAACATTCCACAAATATGACTTTGAAGATGTTTGTGCAAATAACAAACGTGTCAAAGCACATAACATCCTCATTTCCATTTTACAATATAGTAAACAACATTAGCAGCATTGCCACAAGCGCATTAGAAACTTATTGTCATACAATCAATATTAATAATGTACGTCACTTCGTCCAAAGCCAAACTTGTCCCGTGTCCACAGATACGACTTTAAAGATTTAAACTCCTTTTTTAACTCCCATCCGCTTTCCTGTGGAATCGAATCCATCCAGCCAGAATGCACTATGTTTCTACTTGCTGACCAATATATATATATATATATATATATATATATATATATATATATATACACGCCGGGACTCTGTGGCTTGTGCCACGCTGGGAATAAAGAGGCTTATTACTTGGGCACGCCCAACCGCTGCCTGAAGTCTTCTTCCATGAGGGGCAGGCCCTGGCGCAGCGTTACTGTTGGTTCCCAGCCAAGCAACTCCTTCGCCTTTGTGATATCCGGCTTCCTCTGGCGCGGGTCGTCTGGTGTGTTCTCCACTATCTCCACAGGTACAGCAGGGTTGATCAACTAAAATATGAGATAATACATGAAGCTTGGGGTTACTTTATACATCATAGATGTAAATGAATTGCACAAGTTAAAAGGTTAGTGATGAATAATTGACCTCCTTAACAGTCTCAGCAAGTTCCATCATTGTAAACTCACCTACATCATGTTCCGTGCCAGTTAGGATCATGGAAGAAGAAGATGTTACATTAGCAAGAATGTAAGCTTATGTGTGATTGGTGAATTTTGTAATATACCTGGATTGCCGATGTTAATAGGACCCGTGTTTTCTCCTTGCATCAGACGTATAAGGCCATCAACCTTAACATAAGAAAAAGTAGTTACAGGATCAGGTTACTGATTATGCTCATTTAAATCTACATTCCAGTTGTACAAAATGAAGAAAGAAATTTATTGTACCATATCAGAAACATAACAGAAACTTCGAGTTTGTGTCCCTGGGGCTTGAACGGTTAATGGTTCACCTCTAAATGATGAAAGCAAAAGTCAGTTAATAGTTGAGCTGAAGAAATTTAAGTAATACAAATGGAACTTTCAACTTACCGGATTGCTTGAGCTATGAAGTTGCTAACTACACGGCCATCATCAATGTTCATGCGAGGCCCATATGTATTGAAAATTCTGGCAATACGGATCTCTGTACCAGAAAGTAGTAAGTTATCACATCTTATGGACTAAAAGTAGCAAAAACTGAATTTTAATTAACAGAATAATATAATACCTAATCCATGTTGTCTATGATAGTCAAACATCAAGGTCTCTGCCACACGCTTTCCCTCATCATAGCAGCTTCTGACTCCTAAATATAAAGAAAATCATTCAAGTACCAAGATATGTTTACAAAAAGATGCGAGTGGTAGTGGCATCTCATCATCTCAACTATAACAAGGTCGGAAACAACAAACAGAGGAAAACAAAAAGCGGAATTAATAAATGGGGAACTGAACATCAAAAGAGAGATGAGATAATGCAAAAAGAATAACTAGAATCTTACAGAAATATACGGTAATAATCGCAACTAGTAAGATACATACACAGTAGACAAATCCATATTGTTAGAAAACACTCGATGAATGACAAATATGCAAAGCTTTCTGCATCCCAACATGTCACCCGATGAATGACAAATATTCAAAGCTTGCTGCATCCACTCACGTACTTTTTTCTCATGCTTTGTCATGTATGATACTTACAGCAATGAGGAATTTAGGTTACTAAAAATTATACAAGAAAATAAGATATATTTTGCGTACATATTCTAGGCCATTAATGCTTAATACGAGATGCAAAAGCCAATGGAACAATATTGATGTAATTTAATTCCAAGTTCTCGGAATCAAGAGTAAAGAATTAAAAAGGAGGAAAGATGTGCATGACATATAGCAGCATTTGGAATAAAATTAATGAAATACTTGCAAGAAAGTGCAGACAATACCAATTGGGTTAACATTTCCCCAATATGCCTCAGTCTGGGGATGCTCAAGAGGATCACCGTAAACCTCCGAAGTTGAGGTAAGCAAAATCCTGTGAGAGAAAAGAGTACAAAATAATCCAATGTGGTACTTGCAAGTCAAGTTGTGCAAGAAAAACATTTAAACTCATTACCTTGCTCCCACCCTTTTCGCAAGCCCCAACATGTTCAGTGTCCCAATAACATTTGTCTTTATTGTCTGTTAAACGACATTATCAGTTATGTGGGCAGAGATGTAAGATGATATTATAAAAGCTACTAGAAGCAAACAGACTTTTGATCTAACAGGGCCAAAGCAACCTAATATAGGTTGTATACTACGTCTACACTGTGCATCCCCAGAGATTCACTTTCCAAAAACTGAAAAATGAAGAAGGTTCACCAATGCATGCATATATGAACTTTTATGATGGTTCAAGGTTAAAAGATAACAGCGGAGCACATCGCTGTCAGTACAAGACCACTCAAAACCAAAATCGACATGCTAAGGTTCCAAGCTGTAATTCTATAAAGTTACTGGATGCATGGAACGGATATGTCCTAATTTGGGAGAAAGGTTCTCAAGGTACATGAGAAAAGAAAAGACGATTTGTGTAAGAATAACCCTATGGTGACAGCTGAGATACAACTCTAGTGATGCATCTTTCTGAAAGGAGGATGACCTGACAATTTTTAGGTCCACTTGTTCAAAACAAACTTTTAGTTGCAAATCATCCTACTGAGAGAGTTTATTGTTTGTAAATGTTGTAAATAATGTAGTGAAAATTGAGGCACATGGAAAATGAAGAACAAAAGTTCCAATCATTATTATTTTGAGATCTTTTCTCTTCGCAATCGCCAAGTGTTTGCCATTGTATGTCCTCATGTCTACTCCCTAAAACATTGTTAGATGGTCAAGAAGGTTGTACCTGCAAGGTTTGACCATAATAGCAATTTAAACCACAAATTCGGGTTTGGGTCAATCATCTAATACAAGATAAATAACGGAAATTCTTCATCAGGTAGATATTTCGAGATGTTATGCACTCAAAGGAGTTCAACATTCTCATGGGGACGCACTATTTTTCAGCATAACAGCAGAAAACATGGCTCTTCTAAATTAGACAGAAATCTTTTGCCAGATGAGTTTTAAGGAGACGGTCTCAATATATGCAGATGTATTGAAATAACATTAACATGTCAATTTGTCATCAACTGTGATAACCTCCGCATCATTTATAAGGATCTAACCAATGATATGTATGGTTAAGGCATCAAAAGGTACCTTCACAGGGTTGTACTTGTAGAAAATTGGGGAAGCAGGGCAAGCAAGATGATATATCTGATCAACCTCTACCAGCAGTGTCTCAGTAACATCTACAAGGTTAGAAAAATATTTAGTGACATGCATTTTCACTATAATCCTGCATCATATATGTTCATGTTTTTTAATACAAAATAATACATACGGTTATCATAAAGATAGAAACAAGTACGTGTCAGAACTATAGTTGCCCACTTTAAACAACTTCACCATGGGTCTTGCTAAACTTATAGCTACAGTAATAATATCTGGTCCATGAGATCATCTAATATATCACCATAGATGCAGTCCGTAAATAATTATGCTTTTACGCATACTATCAAAATTTAACAATCGAGTCTAAAGCCCTTCCGCATCCTTGTCAGGACTGAAATAATAATAATACCGAACACTGGTCTGGTTTTCACTGCAATATTCCCCAAAGTTCCATTATATATATATATATATATATATATATATATATATATATATATATATAAAATACACCCTTATATGCATTTTGACAACAGTTAAATAACAACATCTATAGCTAATTTTCAAGTAAAGAAACACTTTGATGTAAAATCCTTCAGATATTATGAGAATAAGCACAATTAACAACCCTAGTTAAACTTATACTCAACAACTAACTTCTTGGGTTATACAGTTATACTCCTAGCATTAACAAAGAATTTACTGAAATGGTTCAGGCTATTGGTGGCATGAAATAATAGAATAAAATACAAAAAGAACAAGGAAATGATCACATTTGCAGGGAAATTTTGAATATGCAACAAATATATCTAATTTAGGCACTCAAGAAAATCCTGTCCTTTTTTTAATACAATATCTTAAGACATTTCAGCAACTTCTGTATTAATCTTGATATGAATTGTCAGCAACAAAGCATGGTCACTCCAAAAGTGTGGGCTGTGTCGTGTCCAATACGTATTGGACACAACCCGGACACTCCAAAATACATAGGACACATCAAATAGGTGTCTTGTACGTGTTGCAGTCCTTATTGTGTCGTGTCTAATCCATGTCCGTGCAACGTAGGTTGTACGCTATGTTGCATGAATACGAACACGCTAAGGATACTGGATATGCACATTTTCAAATAAGTGCATAGTATTACCTATGTCGCATGAAAACTCGCAGCATTTGCCTGTGCCCATGCAACATAGATTTTCAGCCTACCCAATTAAACCATCAAGTATTTGGTATATCTCATCATCATTACCATCCAAACTTTTTTCGCATCAGAATGGTGTCAGGTATCAAGTAAAATCCTTAACATTGGGTTGATGTGCACTATGGAAGCATGACCAATAAAGTTGACCTTGTTTCAACCTGACATAAGTGTGAATGACTTGGTATCAGGGATCAAGCTAATGAAAACAGGTAAAAATGGGCTCGCCGGATAAAGGTAACCTACTTAAGCCAGGAGCAACATTATACATATACCTATACTAAGAGAGGGAAGATGATGACAGTTAAGAGGAAGACAACCCTATAGTTTAAATAGGCCAAACCTCGTGTGGACGTGTCTATGATTATGATGCTTCTGGGGGATGTATACACAATTAGCACATGTCCGTATCAAGGACAATAAGAAAAGTGGATACAATAACCACTTATAAGAAATCAATATATGAGAACTTGCATGCTTAAGGCAGACGATCTTACCATGTCTGATGAGCTCAAATCTTGGATGACCAATCCACTTCTTGAGATTGTCCTTTGAACCAGTGAAAAAGTTGTCCACAACTACGACCTAAGAAAGCAAAACGAAGGAAAAAAAGTGTAAACGTTAATAACAAAGATTAACCCTAACTATGACAAGGGTGAAAAACTTTGTCCTGAAGAGCACGTAGTTGCAATGATACAACTGAGGGTACCAAGGCCACTTAAAGTGTCGTCATAGGCAAGTGGCTAAGTATATATATAGTAGTGAAATAGTTCTTTACACCGCAAATAAACAATTATAACAACCAGGCATGCTCTAATCTTCATGTTCTGGATTAACTGATTCAATTGGGGATGCAGGTAACATCTTAATCATAGGCCCATACTAACAATAAACTTGTGTATTATAGAGTTGGGAAATGATAAATTATACTAAAGTGAGCTCATGATTAACTCATCCATTCTTTTATTTTAGCATTCTCAATGTTAATCAAGATTAATATTTCTCAATTCAGACTCCAATATTATACTAAATGAGAAACGACATAAACAACAAGATTGTCCACTTTCTGGCTCCGAGTAAAATCAAGTGCGAGTTGGTGGAATTTGTTCTAGGTCAAACTCTACGATGATCTAGGGACATTGAAAAAATCTGATCCCTGACGTGTTGCACACATATAAGACACAAACCCGGACACTCCAAAATGCATTAGGACACAACAAAAATAGGTGCCATATCGTGTCGCTGTGTCCCTCCGTGTCATGCAACATAGTTGATGATCAATAACAAAAAACTAATGAAAGTGAAACAATTTGAGCACCTCATTCTTTTCATTCTCCATCAACCTGTCCACGAGATGCGATCCGATGAACCCGGCACCACCGGACACCAAGATCCTCATATTCGCCTGTCGCCGAATCAACGCCCCCGACAAAATCAAACCAAATATCAACAATAAACATCTAAATCACAACAAAGCCTCAAACTTTCGAATCATACGAAGATAAATGACCTGAAAAAACTTCGAGAACCGGAGCGGAGATGGGGTCGGCGGAGGCCTCGTCACCTTCTGCTGATCGCCATTGGTAGCTTCCTTCCCCGCCATAGCTTGATCTGTGTAGAAATCAACAGAAGTCACTCAAATCAAACCCTAATCTCTGATAAATCGGTATTTTAATAGATTAATAGATCCAAAAGAGGGATTCGGGAGAAATTTACCTAGGGTTTATTTAGGGTTTTTCGAATGGGAGAAAAGAAAGAATGGATATTCTTGTGGAAATGGACTAGTTTTTTGGTCAATATATATAGAAAGATATTTACTATTTTTTCCTTTTTGTATTTATCTTGCGGAGCTGGCGCTAAGTGGGATCGGATGACGATGACACCCAAATTTGGCGATACCCAAAACTAAAACCAGGACAGAAGTGAAATTTCATACACATTAACGACGTCGACAATTTTTTTTTCCTGAATGTGTCAAACATAATTAAAAATTTCATACACATTATAAAACTAATCACGTTTGCGTGCGTTGCACGTATAAATAAATCAATAATAATATTAATAAAATATATAAAATTTTAGATTATATTAAAAAAACTTAAAATATAATTTAAATATATTTTAATATGATATTTTATGAATTTTTTTTAAATTTTGAATATGTGTTTGATTAGATAATGTTATGTACTTAGTTTAAACATAATTTAAATTTTAAATATATTTTAGTATCATGTGGTTTTTAATTTTTTAGGTGAGAAGATAGGGTTCGGTTATCCACACAGAAAATAAGAGATGTAGTTAACTTTAAAAACTTATGTTTTTGAAAAAAATGAAGAAAATTGTTGATGATATACACGACTTAGACGGCTCACTTTTGAACTATTTTGAAGCCTCATTATAATAGTAGAGATTTAATAAAATTATACATACAATAAAAAGTTTCAATCAATTATAAAAAAAAAAACCAAAACTTCGATGGAATTAACATTTTTCTAAACCAATCAATCAATAAAAACCTTCAAGGGTTGGAGTTTTTTTTACAAAACATATTCCTACATTTTTTAAACCAAACAATTTTTTTAAAATCCATTGGATAGACGTTTTTGGACAAAAAAAAAATGTCTCTTGGGTGGACATTTTCTTACATAAAAAAGCATTAGAATACTTAGATTTGTGGTTAGTTGGTGTAGTAATAAAATAGACGAGGTTGAGTTCAAATCATCTTACGTCCATTATTTTATTTTTACTTCCTCCTAAATCTTACTAATACACAAAGCTAACCATAAATCTCCATTATTCCGATGTTAATTTGAAAAAAAATATAGATATTAATTTTAATATTAATGTTAGAGTTAATATTATTGTTAGTTTTTTAATATTAATGTTAGTATTAATTTTGATTTTGATTAAAACTTAATTATATTGTTCGTTTTAATGTTAATTTTAGTGTTAATTTAATGTTAATTTTAGTAGTATTAATTTTAATTTTACTTTTAACATAACAGTAAAATTAACTAAAAATAGATTTTAGAAAAAAAAATTCTTCCAGCCATGATTTCTTCAGTGAGGGTTTATATCTACACTATTTCTATGGTAGAAATCTATTTTAGAAAAAGGTTCTCCCCCCATGATTTTTATCCCAATGTATACTCTATGTGACAGTGGTGTAGGATAGAGAGTTTCTAGAAATTCTTATAGAAGTTATCCATATCTCATACGAATTAATCTTGGGCACCTCGTCATTAAATTGATGTAGAAATTATCCATACTCATACGAATTAATATTGGGCACCTCGTCATTAAATTGATGTTCTTATTTGTTGTCACGTATGATAGAAATGGACTATTGGATAATGTTTTTTGTGTGTGCAATTTCTAATTTCTATATAAAAACTATATCAAGTAGGATAAAAAAAATTTAATGTACCATGACAAGTAGGATTGAAACTCATTTATAGAAATCTCCATCGGAGAGTACGGAATCTACTAATATTGGCCTCAAGGTGAGCGGTGGGCTGAGCTGGCCGGCCCGGACCCAGTTTTGACCAATTCTGGACCCATGGCTCGGGTTTAGCCGGGTCGGGCTGAACTGGGCCTGGGCAGGGCCAATTTAGGGTTGGACCAGGTCAGGCCGATTTTTTTTGAAAAAACTTAAAAATAAAATGAAAAGATATAAAAGTTATTATAATTTAAATATGATATAACATTAACTGAAAAAATTGAGAAATAAAAGTTAACAATTTATTATTAATGTCAAGGTAACTTTACGTACATGTATTTTTTTTCTATAAAATTTGTAATAAAATGTACAAGTTGTAAATTGATATTTTATTTTTAAAAGAATTGTAAAAAAAAGGTATTAAGTATTTTTGGTCGTCTGTCGTCCGTCTTTATTGCTCATCTCCTCCTTCATTAATGTCTCCAAGTTAAGAGATTGAAGATTGATCAGTTCACTGATGTCGACACTTTCATCTCTTGAGTTTTTGAGTTCGTTTTTCAGCATGAACCTAATCTTGAATACAAACACAAGCTTGCAAAATATCCAGCAGCATCCTGCTCCTCTTATTACTTAGCATCCTTGAATCTGCACTAAAAGAAGATTCTGATGCTACCATGGACACCGAGACTATTAGTATATCACTCTTATAGAAGAAAGTATATGGTACGTTTTTCGTGTCTTTTCCACCATTCTAAAATGAAAAAATAAAATGCAGCTTCATGATCTTCTTCATAAGAATTTAAATATAACGATAATTCCTAAGTTGGTAGGGAAGATTATTTTTATTTCTTCCTTTGCAGTACACTCTTAGCATGTGATAATTTAGACATAAAACCAGAGTTACTAGTACCAACTTGATCGGTCGTACCGAGTCGGACCGATACAACTCGTTCTTCATACAAAGTAATTAAAAAATCTAAAACATCTCTAATCTCTACTTTTAAGTTACTTACATCAATATTCATATTTTCATGAAAATTATCTAACAATATGAACACCCCATCTAATTTAATATTCTGATCAAAAATCAAAGCCAAGGAATATAGAAGAGGTATTTGATCACCCCAATATTTTCAAAATTTTGTTTCCATTTTTTAAACAACATTTTCAAAACCAGGAACAGTTCTATATTTAAAAAAATTAATAATTTTTTTAATAATTTCTGTTAACACTAGAGGAGAAGTTGGATAATAAACTCCAGATAAAATACATGTAGTATTGTAAAATAATTCTAAAAATTCATAAATAAAAATAGCAATTAACCAATCATTTTTAATAACTCGATAATGAAAACTTGGATTAACATTACAATAATGAGTAATGACATCTTTAAATCTAATGCAAGATTTCAACATTAAATGAGTAGAATTCTATTTATGTGGTGCATCTTTAACAAATCTTCTAAAGTTATACCATTTTGTGCACATAAATTTTTAAAAACTTGTTGCCTACTTGCAGAAGTGTTCAAACTTTGTAGACATAATTTAAAATTTATAAATTTATCTGAAAAAATTGAAGACATTTTCGTACAACTAAATTAATAATATGACAATATATAATACGAAAAAATCGTCTTTCTACTCTAGGCAAAAATTGTGTACTTAAAATATTAATACAACAAGTGTTGTTACTAGCATTATCAAAAGAAATTGAAAAAAAATATACTGTGAATATCATTTTCATGTAAAAATTGCATGATAGCCCCACCGATTACAGAAGCAGTATGTGAAAATATAAAGGTCGTAGACAAATAATACGTTTTTGCAACATCCACTTTGAAACTATATAATGTGGCGTGATACAAATTAAGCATAATTTTGTTCTAGTCCATATATCAGAAGCTAGAACAAACTTACTAACATTTATGATTTTTTTTTTAAAGCTGTCATTTCATTTTGAAATAATTTTATAGCATTTGCTCTGGTAGTAGATATAGACACTTTACTAAAACAAGGATTAACAGTAGTACTTGCATAATCATAATACCAATCACTCTCATCAAATGTAAACGGTTGTTCATCAAAAGTAATGTATTTTGTTAACTCAATTTTGTTACGAGCATCAGAATAAGTAAAGTTACCTACAGAAGGTCCTTTAGGACCGATGCTTATCTGTATATCTAGCTTGAAGTGTGTCATTACCATAACAAGTGTCATAATGTCTTCTCAAAATGTTCGTGTCCTAAATTTTTTTTTTCCATTTAAATACTTTTATACATTTCTTACATTGTGCATCTTTAGCAATTAGTTTTTGATTTTTTGGATCTAACACTGGTGCGCCCTCATTATCGATGACATATTTTTTTAAAAATATTGCCATAAAATTGATTTCTTCCTATTTACAATATTAGTAGCCATACTCATAACTTAAGGATGTGACATTTGTGTGGGTGTCACAGAATAAGTAATATTATTGTTTTCAAATAAATCAACATAGTAAGCGCAATTTTGTTCTGAATCACCTCCGTAAGGATGGTTAGAACCAATAGCATCCATATTTTAAAAATTAACTTTTAGAAGAAAAAAATAAGAAGAGAAAATTATTTATCTAACACAAAGAGAGAGAGAGAGAGGAGAGAGAGAGAGAGAGAGAGAGAGAGAGAGAGAGAGAATATTCTGTAAAATTAAAATTACTTGGAACATCAACTTGAGGAAAGAAATGTTGAACTTCAAGAAATTTTGCAGAAGTAGAAGCCTCAAGAATACTGCTGTTTGGCCTCCAGAAAGTTGTATTTCAAAACCCAAAAATTTGTTGTTCCAATCTTCAAAAAATTGCTTAGCTAGTATATTTAATTAAAAAGGAGAAAAAAATATTTGTGTATAATTTTCACAATTTTTGGTCTATTTATAAATTTTTTTGGATGCAAAATGACATATTTTACCCTCAAAATATAGTTGTTATAAAGATATTTTGGGTCATTTTCAGCAAAATGATCAAAATATCCTTAAATGTCAAAAAATAGCCCTCAAAATGAGGGCACATTGATTTTTTTCGGACCTAATATTAAATCAAAAAATAAATCAGTACGATCGGGTCCAAACCGGCCCAACCGGGATTAAGCGGGTTTTACTGGCCCGTTTTTGTAGTCAAACTAGGTCGAACTTGTCCGGGCTAGCGGGTTTAAAACTGAAATCCAGTCCGGACCCGTGGGGAAGAGGACCGACTCGAGCCGGCTCAGACCGGATTTGATTGGGCCGGGTCGGGCCAAAAATCGGACGATCGACCCAGTTAATACCTTAACATAGGCCACATGGCCATTGCATGCCACGTGGCCCTATGCTACCACATGGGCCCATAATTAGTGGACCCACCGGCCATGCATGTCTGACTTGGCCTGATGACATATCTCATGGCCCACTGATATGCTGTACCTGTGTGCATACTAACATACCACGTAGGCTCACTGTAGTTTTGTTGGTTGGTTTTTTTTTGGCTTACCTGGCACGTTGATATGACTCCTCGATAGGATACATGTACAAGAAATCATACCGTGTCCAGTTTTATACAGAAAATTGTATATAGAGCCATAAAGTTGATTAAAATTTTATGTAGAGCACACATTTTAGGGAAATTATACTGAAGAAAACAAAACGTCCTTTTAAAAGGCGTTTGGGGCATTTCTTTACTAATATATCCCATTCGGTCCGTGCTTACTTATAAGTAGCATGTTCCGAAATTAATCAAAATTTAGTCTAAAAGAAACGTTCTTTTTAAGGGCGTTTTTGTACATTTATTATTAAAAAAAAAAAGGGTGAATGACAGTGGGTGCAACATAGTGAATTAAATATGAACTTCCTTTGAAGACTTCCTTCCCAAAGTTCCCATTAATTGTTGTGCATGACAGATTTCTTCCTTTCACCTTCCCATTAATTGTGTCCGTCCGGATAACTTAAATTTAGCCATGACTTTGTCTTCCCATTTTGTATTTGACTGTTAATGGTAGGTAACCAATAAATGTTGGTAAAGATAACAAATAGGTTGGGTGGGGAAGAAAAGTTGGGACCACAGTATAAGTAAAAGAAGGAGAAGAGTGGATACCACACATAGCTTAAGGAACAAGTGGAGAAGGAGAAGAGTGGAGACCACACAGCAGTTTAAGGATACAAGTGGAGACCACAAATGGTAATTTTCTTGCACAAAATTTTCTTTTTTTCGTTATATTTACAAGTGGTTTATCATGAGCAAAATCAAGTATGTACCAAGAATCCTAAAAATAAGTATGTACCAGGAATAAAAGGAACTTTTTTGACCAATTTTTTCAAGACAGGCTAACCATATTTTTGGAGGATAATATTAGATATTTTTAACCTGATCCTTCACAATTATTGTTGTCACGTCCCAGTACCGGAATACGGAGACGGACTATGCCAGCTACTCCATATGAGGTATACAAACGTCATACGGCGATCGTGGCTGTCAAGAGACAAGGGGGTGCGTGCTACAATCAAGTCTCCTATGGTCTCACAGAGCATCTATGTCTCAATCATTCAAGCAAGAAAACATCAATTAATAAGCATATGAGATAAAGCAGTAAGGCGTCCCCGACGCTTCAACAAAATGATCATGAGGATCTAGCTTTATAAGTTAGCTAGTCCAGAGAGTCATAGGTACATAATCGTATTCAGCTGTAGTCTGATTTAATTACAATTATGCAAAAACAAAATATCCAAATTAACCAGCTAAACAGGTGTCGGTGGCTAAACTCCAGGACATAAGGGATGAAAACTAGAGCGGTGGAGAAGAAACCCATTCGAGTCCCCCGCCAGCCACGCTCCTAGTATGCACCATTGACGTCAGGGAAGAAGTTTGGATCCACAGGCACTGCTACGAGATCTGGCCAAACAAAACCAGCGGGGTCAGCCCCGAATAGCAAGTACCACAAGGGAGCACAAAAGAGTGAGACAAAACCCAAGCATAAAATAATAATACTAGTAATAATAAAAGCTTTCGGTCGTAACCTGGGTCTACATCCTGTCATAGCACGATAGACCAACCCAACAACCAAACAAGGACATGGGTTGGACCACGTACCATGACAGTCCATGTCCTTTGGCTACTAACGGAAGGTACAAGGCACAATCAAGTCGTTTTTCAAGCGGTCATTCATTCTTGCAACTTTCTATAATTGGCGGAGTTATCCCCGCGATGCTGATTAAAAGGAATCCTCAGATCGTGTCAACCCAGCAGTGCTAGCCAAACCATTAGACATATAGCACATTGAGTATGCACGGTCCCCCGGAGGGCTACTGCGCTAATACATATAACACATAGCTCGTAGAAGTCGAATATAGTCATCTGCTAAAGGCGAATGAAACCATATCCATGGCGGCCAACCCGACACGTCAGGACTCGACCTGGGGTGACTAGTATGGCACGATCTCGGAATTCTTCCCACCCAATGCATCTACCAAGTTAGTTGCCTAGTTAATCCCTAGGTTATCCTCGAAGTTCACATGTCGTGATCACATGATCACTTCCCTAGATGACGTACAATGTACGAGTGCCCCAAGAAGGGATCCGTGCTGGCTCATGGAGTCATACGTACGTACCCCTTCTTGGTGTAATGCAACACACAATACATACCACGTCATTGCTACCGACCATTCGCTATGTAAATTCTGGACTCTTGGATGTACTGGCAGGTATCACGTAGGAACACTTAGCACATAGGATAGCACCTCGGCGCTCACATAGATTGTACCATAGTACACACATAGGTTTATCTAGCACTCGCATAGGTAGTCAGATCAGGAATGAGGACCAAGACACAAGGACACATGCGACCGAGGGTCCTGCGGCCAAGGCTCATGCGGCCAAGGCTCATGCGGTCGAGGCTCATGCGGCCGGGGCTCATGCGGCCAAGGCTCATGTGGCCGAGGCTCATGCGGCCAAGCTCATGCGGCCGAGTCTCAAGCGGCCAAGGCTCATACGGCCGAGGCTCATGCGGCCGAGGCTCATGCGGCCGAGGCTCATGCGGCCGAGGCTCATGCGGCCCAGGCTCATGCAGCCGAGGCTCATGCGGCCAGGCTCATGCGGCCAAGGCTCATGTGGCCGAGGCTCATGCGGCCAAGCTGCTCATCTTCTCCAAAAATCTGAGAAAGATGGCCATGGAACCCATGAACTTCAAACTGTCACAACTCGGTCAAAACAACATAAAATCTAACTTTTCAAATGTCAAATTTGGGTAAAAGAAATGCTCTACCACACGGAACAACTAGATTTTGAAAACAAGCAAGTTTAAGAGATCAAAACCAAGAAAAATCGAAAATGACATAAACTTAGATCTACAAGAATCCATCCTTCAAAACCGAAAATACCAAGTACTAAACTTGTAGAGGATGATGAGAAGAACAATATAGACAAATAATATCAAAGGAAAAATTAAGGATAAAAATGCACAAATCTCTACTTTTGAGCAAGTTGTACTTGCCTAATGGTGGTGGTTGAAGGAAATAAATGAAAGAGTGAATAAGGAGAGAGAGTGAGGAAGAAAATATATATAGGGGTTGGGTTAGCTTAAGAAAACCCTAATCTCTAAACACGCTCTAACCATTCCACTAATGACATGCTTAAAGGCTATATGTAACCATTAATAAATAATAAATAGAACTATGCACATGCTAAATACATGATGTCATGTACAGGATTCCTGAAAGAATACGTATATCGGGATCGGGGAGTGACATCTCTACCCTCCTTACAAGAATTTTGTCCTTGGAATTTCTGCCAAGACATGATAGAGAAATCAAAGCAAGCAAGATACTAATTTCAAGGCTAGCTATGCATGCAATCTCATCAATTTTAACAGGTATTAGAGAACAATCATCTACCCTAGTGGGTGCAAGAAAAATAGGAAAACATATTACAAAGGCATAAGGATAAATATACCTTCCGAGTCGAACAAGTGCGGATATCGAGATCTAATCTCGTCCTCGCTCTCCCATGTCGACTCCCTCGGTGAGTGATGGCCCCAAACTACGTGGACAAGATTAATAGTCTGATTCTTGAGCACCTTCTCTCGTCGATCCAAAATGGATACGGGTTGCTCCTCGTAAGTCAAGTCGGTACCGACGACCAGCTCAGAATGATCGAGGATGTGACTCGGATCCGGGATATACCTACGCAACTGAGATACATGAAACACATCATGTACATCATGTAGTGAAGGCGGAGGGGCAAGACGATAAGCAACATCGCCTGTCCGAGCGAGAATATCAAACGGACCAACGTATCTCGGACTAAGCTTTCCTCGGGTTCCAAATCTGATGATACCCCGAGTAGGCAAAATTCGCAGAAACACTTGGTCACCAACACCAAACTCTAGAGGCCTATGATGTTGATCTGCCCAGTGTCGATGTCTGTCCTGCGCAACTCGAAGCCGCTCTCTGATCAACTTGACTGTTTCTACGGTCTGCGTGATCATCTCTGGTCCCAATAATTTTTATTCTTCCACATCGTCCCATGCCAGAGGGGACCTATATTTTCTTCCATATAATGCTTCAAACGGTGTCATCTGTATACTTGCATGATAACTATTATTGTAAGAGAACTCTACTAAATGAAGATGATCTTTCTAAGTTCCGCCGAAGTCTAAAGTACAAGTCCGTAATATATCTTCCAATGTCTGAATGGTTCTCTCTGACTGTCCATCCGTCTGCGGATGATAGGCTATACTGAACCTCAACTTGGTACCCAAACTTTGATGCAAACTCCGCCAAAAGTGAGAGGTGAACCGTGTGTCTCGATCTGATACTATGCTGACTGGAACACCATGCTGTCTCACAACTGCTTCATATACATTTCTGCCAACTGCTCAGTAGACTGCCCTACTCTGAAAGGAAGGAAATGAGCAACCTTCGTGAGCCGATCCATGATTATCCAAGCTGCATTTCGACCGGTCGGAGATCTAGGTAAACCGGTCACAAAGTCCATTGTGATATGCTCCAATTTCTACTCTGGAATAGGAAGCGGCTGTAACAATCCTGCTAGTCTCTGCTACTCTACCTTCACTTGCTGACATACCAAACATTTAAAAACATACCTCGCTATCTCCCTTTCCGTGCCATTCCACCAAAAGTGTTGCTTTATATCCTAGTACATCTTTGTGCCTCCGGGATAGATGGAATAAGGAGAACTATGAGTCTCTGACATAACTTTCTGTCGAAGGTCTCCACCTAGTACATAAAGACGGTTTTTGAACCTAAGCGTACCATTCTCATGGATTACTAACTCCTTTCTGAGACCTGATTCACATTCTGATCGAAGCTTCTGGATCTACGGATCCTCTGTCTGGGCTGCTCTGATCCTCTCTACTAAAGTATACTGAATCTGCAAACCGTCCATAACACCTGATCTTGTGGCAAGATCACTTCAATTCCTATTTCCTGAAGATCTTCGAAAATATGCCTCTGTGAGGTTAAAATGAATGTGCCACCCCTTCTGCTCAAGGCACTGCTACCACATTCACCTTGCCTGGATGATACTGAAGATTCACATCGAAGTCCTTTAGTAATTCCAACCATCTTCTCTGTCTCATGTTTAGGTCCCTCTGGGTGAATACATATTTTAAGCTCTTATGATTACTGTGAATCTCCACTCGATCCCCATATAAATAGTGCCTCTATAACTTAAGTGAAAACACTACTGCTGCTAATTCCAGGTCGTGGGTCGGATTGTTCTTCTCATGATCTCGAAGTTGTCGAGATGCATATGCTATCACCTTACCATGCTGCATCAATACACACCCAAGTCCCTTCCCGGATGCGTCATAATACACTATAAATCCTCCCGATCCTACTGAAAGTGTCAAGATTGGGGCTGAGATTAATCTCTTCTTCAACTCTTCAAATGATGTCTGACACTCTGCTGACCAAACAAACTCTACATTCTTATGCGTCAAACGCGTCAAGGGTGCCAAAATCCTGGCGAAGTCTGCCTCGAACCTCCTGTAATAACATGCCAATCCCAAGAAACTACAAACTTCTGCTACCGTCTTTGGAACTGGCCAACTCTCTACTGCCTCAACCTTCTTCGGATCTACTGACACTCCTGCTCCAGAAATAATGTGTCCCATGAAGGAAATACGATCCAACCAAAATTTATATTTACCGAGGTTCGCATGTAATGACCATGGTTCGTATTACGTATTTTGGTATACGTGTACGTATTTTGACTCGTATTGCATGACTCCTTGCTTGGTCTATTTGGCATTTTCTATTGCTTGGTTCGATTTGGTTTGGTTTGGTTTGGTTTGGTTTTATTTATGAACCAACCCCTACCTACCTCCACTCTCACCATTTATTAATCCTACTCTCTTCTCTCTCCTCATTATCACTTCAATAATTCTTCTTCTTCTTCTTCTTCATTTACTCCTCTCCACCTACACCCAAGAGCCCTAGGCAAGTGCAACTTACTTCATGATGGATCTCAAGTTTTATTGTTCTATTCTCTTCTTTACATGATTATAAGCCTCTTTAGAACTTGGAGTTTTTAATTTTTATAGATAGATTCTTCTAGATCTACATTATAACTTTGGGGTTTCATGAGTTCATAGAGTTTTCTTAGTTTTGATCTACTAAAACTTGTTATTTTTGAAAACTAATAGTTCCATGAGCAAGAGCACGGAATTTCGTATGAAATTGGTTTTTGATTCACCTCATTTCGAGTTAAAATGAAGTTTTTATGGCCAAAACAAGTTTTCTGAATGTTTCATGTCGGCTGAATGTAAAATTTTACGCAGGGAACCATGTTTATGCGTATTTTACGCAGGATTGTATCCTGAATGTGAAATTTTACGCAGGGAATCCTGTTTATACGTATTTTACGCAGGATAGTATCCAGAATGTGAATAAAAATGCTGGAACCCTTCTCTTTTGCGTATTTTACGCAGAATTGAATTTTTGGCGTAAAAAGTGCACATAATGACTGTTTTTGCCAAGTTTAGCTATTTTTTAGCCAGAATTTCGAAAAACTTAAAACATGAAAGTTTTAGATCTTTGTCTTGCCTCTCCGAATATCTTTGGAGCACCTCATTTGGAGTTCATATGTGGAAGTTATGTCCCGTCTTCCCTGAGTCGCATGCGCCCTTCACCCTGAGCCGCATGAGCCCTGAATACTTTTGCCGCATGCCCCTGTCTCCTGAGCCGCATGATTCCTCCACAGCTCTTGCACCCTGTTTATGTTTAGTTATTGCATATATGCTTATAGCAGGTTAAATGTTAATTTTAAATATGTTCCATGATACGATGGTGATCCGTTGTAGTGCACTTTTGACAAATGACATAACATGATAGTGGCCCGTCGTGACGCACTCTTGACAGTGAATTTGACATGATATATATTTCGAATGTTGTTGCGACGGCTAGCATGTCATGACAAGATTGAATGGCCTGGACACCGTGGGTGATTGTGTTTGTACAAAATGAACCGGTAATATTTTTGTATCATGTCTAGGACAGGGATCCCTGAGTACCACGGTCAGGGGTACCTACTGTAAATGGCTAAGGCTAATAACTAGAATAATTCAGTAGTCATGAGAGATTTCCCCAGTTACAGGCGATCCCGTTATCCCGGCCACCATTGTTGGACTTGTAGTCTGCCGACGAGTAGGGCATATGTCTAAATTCACTAATACATGGAAAAGAACGAGGCATTGCTTAATGAATCCAAGTCGCCTGGATAACCTGGATTAGCTGCAGGGCTTGTGGCTGGAGGAACATCTTACTGCATATTGCTAGTAACTAGGCTTGTGATAATCCTAGTTAGTTAATGTAGAAAGCCGTAGTCACTGATTGGCCGTGAGCGATTGTATGGTGTAGATTCAGTGCTCGAATATTGCAAGCATGATCGCATAATTGTCACTTTTAACAATAAAGATCAGGGGCTAAGTTCTGTTCAGGCGAAGGGTTACAACCCCGGTCCTTGTTTGTTTTAAGGGTTGTAACCTGGCATCCGAAGCAGTTCTTTGTCCCCTTTTCGTTTATTGTCTTATTGCACCCACGTCATGCTCATTATGTTTTACTATACCAACAAGATTTAGAGACGGAGTTCTATTCAGGTGAAGGGCTACAACCCCGATCCTTGTTTGGTTTAAGGGTTGTGACCTGGCTACTGAATGGTTTCCTAGTACTCTAATATGACTGTTGTTATTTTTTTATCACTATCAGGCTCTTTCATAATTACTTTTAATATTTGTTCTGATATGCTGGTTTTAGTTCTTAAGTGAAGCATCCTTTGTGGCACTTGCTCTTTCTGGGATCTGATCCAGCTGGTTTTGTATGGCCAGATTTTGGAGCAGCTCCAGAAGATCTACCGACTTTCCAGTCCGATGGTGACCACCAGGCGTAACCAGGACAACGAGTGGGTTTATTTTTTTTGGCTCTCCCACTCTATTATAAAATTATTGTTTTGAGGCGTTTAGCCGGCGAGCACCTGTTAGCTCGTATTGCATACCTTATTTACTGTCTGCCTACGGGCTGTAGCATGATTGACAAATCCTAGGGTTGATCATGTATTACTGAACTCTTGCTAGTCCTCGCATTTTGTAACGACTAGCTTCATGATCAGCTGAATATGTAATGTCTGGGACGCCTTACTATTGTATATTTGGTGATCTTACATCTTGTAACTTTACTTGCTTGCTTGAGATTGAGACATTTAGGCTTGTTATTGACCATAGGAGACTGATGGATTGTAGTTAAACCCTCATGTGTCTAGACAGCCGTGACCGTATAGCGAGGTGGATTGCACTTTAATATACGTAGCTGGCTATGTTCGCCCCCGCTCTCCAGTATTCTGGTTCTGGGATGTGACATCGTATAAAGTTGATGCTCCCTCAAGGCCTATAAAACTGTCCGAAGATGTTTTTATGCTCTTCTTCATTGCTGGAATAGATGAGGATGTCGTCTATGAACACAACTACAAACTTATCCAAATAGGGTAGAAAGATGTGATTCATCAAATCCATGAATACTGCTGGGGCATTAGTTAGTCCAAATAGCAGTACCAGAAACTCATAATGTCCATATCGCGGTCTAAATGTTGTCTTAGGTATGTCCTGCTCTCAGACCCTCACTTGATAATACCTGGATCGAAGATCAATCTTAGAGAAGACGCAGGCCTTACTCAATTGATCAAACAAGTCATCAAACCTTGGTAACGGACACTTGTTCTTTACTGTCACTGCATTCAACTGCCGGTAATCAATGCACATTCGCGTCGATCTATCCTTCTTGGGTACTAAAATCACCGGTTCTGTCCAGGGCGATTCACTGTCTCGGATAAACTGCTTCGCCTTCAGTTCTTCTTTATGCTGGTACAACTTGTCCAACTCTGACTGCGACATCCTGTAAACTCTGTCGACCTTAGGCTCCGTTCCAGGATTTAACTCGATACAAAACTCCACATCTCTCACCGGTGGTAAACCAGGAAGCTTATCTGGAAATACATCAAGAAACTCTCTGACCACTCTTGGAATCTGTTCCTGCTCTGCCAATGCTTCTGCAACAATGCCCTTGGATTGATTCTCCAATGATCGATCAAAGACGAACTCCTCAACGCCAGGTATATTAAACACTACCCTACTTCCTTGACAATCTATCGTCGCATGACTGTCTCTCAACCAATCCATGCCTAGGACAACGTCAAAGTTTCCTATAGGAAACTTAATCAAAGATGCGGTTAATAATCGCCCACACACTACGACCGGACACGCTAAGCACACTCTGCTAACGAGCCCATTACCAGTGAGTATATTCATTCTCTCTGGCAATACCTCGAACTCCAATCCAATACGTGTCGCAAACCGTACAGGTATAAAAGAGTGGGTAGCCCCGGAATCAAATAATGCTACTGCAGAAAAAGAGGTAACAGAAACATTACATGCAACCACGTCGTCTGAAGCTAGTGCATCCTCCAGTGATAAGGTGAAGGCCTGGCCCTGGCCTTGCTAAGCTTTCCGCTACTGTCTTCCTTGTCCATGTTGTTGCTGTGGCCTCTGCTGGCCTCCCTGGTTCTGTGCCTGACGAAACATCTGAGCCTGCGTCGGCAGACGCTGGGCTAGCAGCCTTACGGCAAACGCTGGTCCTCTGCTCGGTGCTGCCCCCGGAGCTGGTAATGCCAGAAACTGCTGAATTGGCCCTCCTGGCCTCTGTATCATAGGACAATTGGCAATCCTGTGGTCTGGACTGCCACACCTCATGTATAACCCATTAGCTGAACGACACACATCCCTAGTGTGTCCTCCCTTACCGTAATAAGTACATCCAATGGGCGCCCCCTGGCGCTGTTGCTGGCTCCTCGGCTGCTGATGCCGAACTGGTGCTGTTATCTCTGATACTGCCGTCCTCTGCGGTGCTCCTGAATCATGAATACGAATTTCGGGTGCTGGCGCTGATGTTCGTTGTACTGCTCCTCCGTCCATACTCTGGGGATGAGACCTCTTTTGGCCCCCATGTCTTGTCTCCAACCTTTGTTGGGTGAGTTCATGCCTCCGAGATGCCGTTAAAACGATATCAAAAGTCTGATAGTCGTGCCCTTCTACTAGCTGTAGAATCTCCAAATGAAGTCCCTGCTGGAATCTCATAGCCTTCTCTAGCTCTGTAGCCACCAGTCACGCCCCGCTCCCAGAATACGGTGAGCCGAGTACGTAACATCTCCAGGCTACGCAACATATGAATACACCAGTACCCACATTCGCGATTGTCGCCCGTAGGGTTCTAGGATAGGTTGATCACAGGTCACTATCTTGCATAATAAAATCAATATTGTTCTACAATGGACATTCTAAGCTATAAATAGGAAAATGAACTACTCTACCCAATGTAACAATTAACCCAAAATGATATAAAAGTATACCTGAATAATGATATAGAGAGTATTTTGATTCCGACATAATTTCCTTCAAAAGTAAAATCTCGTTCTTGTTCTCCAGCTTCCTTTCAGCTTGTCGTAGCAGTTCCTTGGAAGTATGTCTACAAATCTAGTGAACAATACTAGGTCGTCAATACGACGAGCAAGCCCTCGGTCAAAGAAGAGAGTTAAGAATACATGATGATAAGATAAATGAATGCAAGAAGGAGCATACTTGAACACATAAACTTATACCGCAGGATATTCAGACAAGTAGTACATAGCTCTCCAAAGTAATGTCACAAGAAACATATAAGACCTTTCTATACCTGAATGCAAGTTAGAGAAACTCTTCTGGATCACACACACACGCCTAGCATCTCAACAATAACCCAATTTGCCTGGGATTAGGCTCGTATAAAACGGGTGGTGCTTAGATTATCCATCCGTCTGTACTATCACATATTGATGTGATTACAAGCAAGATAGCTTCATGAGTTATTTCCGAATCATCTGGGTCGAATCATCGAATCATGAGCTATAAAAGAAATTCGCATGACTTGAACTTTTCCAAGAATATCGAATCCATTCATTAGATAGCTGAGCTGAACTCAGGGCCTGGATGTCTAATGAATTAATATGTATTCTGAGCTGAAACTCGGGATATTGTACAATGGATAGCTGAGCTGAAACTCAGGGCCTGGATGTCCAATTGCGATCAAAAAAGTGAGCTAAGCCTCACCCCGGATATCCGCGCGGCCGCACGAACACCGTATCAGGGACCGATCAGTACGAAAAATAAAAATCATATTGCAAAGAAGTCAGCCGGATGTGATCCAATGGTTTCTCTCCCATCCCAATGCAACCTATTCTAGACATTCTGATTCCATAGAAACTATCCCTTAAACGGGAGTCTTAGAAGTCAAGTCGCAATCAAATAATAGTTTCGTCTTTTCTGAAACTAAAGTAGTCCGAAAAATGTTGGAACCAAGGTAAAATTCTAAGGTATCAATTTGGACAATGATTTCCAAGATTCCCTCCGATGTTATAGATCGGAGATGGATGGTTCCATAATCTAGAACTTAGGTCAAGAGTTTCTAAGGAGTCTGAATTCTCTGAAAGAGACTAACTCTGGAAATTCTCAAAAATTTCGGCAGAGTCTCCTTTGTATTTGCTGACCCGGAAATAAATCTGATACAAGTAAAAACAAAAGATATATAATGGGCACGCCGACCCCTTCGGTGGAGCAACTCTCAACACCGGCCACGCAATATAAGATATCCGGGTACGCCGACCCCTTCGGTGGAGCAACTCTCAACACCGGCCACACATTTATATAAAGCTTGTGCAAATAAAATAGCTTTCTTACCTTGGCAAGCAAGCGACATTTATTCTTGGGTTGCAAAGCTTTATCAAATACGCTAAGTAAGTCAAAGCCAAGATGATGATTAGTATAAAATGGTTCTAAGAAACTCTTATTGACTATGTACTGCTTAAGCTCATCAAGGATATATAAAAAGGCAATTTAAGACATGTAAAGTTAGCACGTAGCTACCCTAGTAAACCGGTATACAAAATTATCAGTTTAAACCATATTTTCATGACAAAAAGGTATTTTTAAGCCTAATTAGAAGTTTGGACAGAATTGAATTATCAAGTTAATTTGCTAAAATAATCCTACTTAGCTACATTAACCCAAGTAAACACAATTTAAGCAAAAACATAAAATTCGTATATATATCAATTCTCCTTGAAGTAAAAAATGTTAAAGTTCTAAGTTATGACAATACTTGGTTGAGTTCTACGCACATGAATATGTCAATGTGTCAATAAACTTGTGCATGTGTATGTCAAGATGTGTATATGTGTTTAATGCATATAAATTGTCATGATAAATACATATATATATGTCAAGTGTAGATATAATTCTTGGATTGAATCTACATAATACCACTTGAAATTAGAGCTAAAATGTCCATACATTCATACGTGTATTATTCCTAGGTTGTAATTCATACACAGTTGCTCGTATATACACTCACATATAATATCGAGTCGATGTGTCATTCATGTATTGTGTCCTAATCATTTATTCACGAAGTACTCATTTACCTACATATACATATATACATATGTACATCAATTTCAATTTCCAATTACTCATATCCATATATTGAATTTAATCATAACTTACTTAAATTCCAGAATTTAATATCTATCATTTTAATTCATGCAATTTAGGAAATTAGGTTTTTGAACAATTTCTAGGAGAAAAGAGAGATGGAGGACTTGCTATCAATTGCTAGTTTTCTAAATATATTCAAGGAACTAACAAACATCATTAATAATTGCTCAACCTTATAAAAATAAAATAAAATCACAGTCTATAATTATAAGATACACATATTGTGTATAAACTTATAATGATCGTAAACCTTATACTTATATATAAATAAACATATAGCTATGAATATACTATCAATAAGCATATAGATTGCAATAAGTATGTATATAAGTAGACAACTTCGAAATTGCTATAAACCAATTTGAATGAACTAAAGCAATTCTCTACACCGGATACACATGCATTTATATATAATTAATCAAAACTTTGTATAAGTACCAATCAATTTATTACACCATATTCATTATATATATTTTTTTAGTTGTTAGCATATTGAAGTTACAAAAAGACAATTTAATGTATCACAAATTAGTTTTGAAAGTATAGACATAAAGAAGATGCATTATAAGTATCATATGAATCAAAAACTGTTAATACTTCCTAAACTACGTCTATATTTATATGTCAAGCTTATTATTATAAGATTTATTTTTATTAAAATTTGAATCACACAAATTAGGTAATTTATACTATTTTCTGATACATGCAAATATTATTATTGCCTTGAAATAAACTAAATTAAAATTTTTGCAACATACTTGTTTGGAAGACAATTTTCCTATAAATCCACAATTTATCTAAAATTTCTAATTCTAAAAATCCCTTGTAATAAGTAAATTTTCTTTTACCAACTTAAACATCTTTCTATGAATAATTTGTAAAACTATACTACTTTACAATACAACCCTAAGTGAGATTTCAAATTGCACAACTAAGTATATATGCAAGATTATGATTAAATATGGAAAATCAACTATTCAAAATAAATAAAACATTCAAAATTCTCATGTAATTAATTAAATCATAAATTTTGTCCAAAATTGTAAAATAATAAAAATTAGCAATATGGAATTTTTATATCAAGACAATATCATAAAGAAAGGGAAGAGGGCTTGCCTTAAAAAATTAGGGATTTGAAAATTGGGGTTTAGAGCTTGGATCTCCTTCTCCAAGTATCTTCCTCTCCAATTTCTTTTGTAGAAAATGGATTTTGGGTTTAGGTTTTGATGATGATGGAGATGAAGATGATGGTGGTGGTGAAGGTGAGTGGCCAGGAAGGGACGGCCGGCCGGGAGCTGCCGGCGGTGAGGGGCCGGCCGGCCGGCGGTGGCCGACGCCGGTGGGTGTGCGGTAGGAGGAGCCGAGAGGGAGAGGGAGTAAGAGAGATGGAGAGAGGGAGATGAAGAGTGGACCGAGAGAGAGAGAGAGAGAGAGAGAGAGAAATGAAGAGGGGAGGAAAAGATGAAGGAGATGAAGAAGAAGAAGAAGAAGAGTATGAAGAAGATGGAGAGAGGGGGGAGCAGCCAACTGGCTGAGAAGGAGAAGAGAATAAGATTTCTCTCTCTCTCTCTTTTTTTCTTTTTTAAATCATCATTAAGAAGCAAGAGTCAAAAGACTCATTTGCCCTCCAAGCATCATGCATGGTGACACATAGGGCATGAGTTCATGCATGGTGACACTTGGAGGGTGAGGTGGTTGAGAAATTTTTTTTTTTGAAATTGCAACATTTGTCTAAGGATATAAATAGAAAGTAAGTTCTTTCTTTCTTTATTATTATTATTTTTTATTTTATTTAATTAAAATATCAATTACAAAGAGAAAATCTTATTTCTAAAAATTCATTTAATAAATAAGAAAATAATTGAATTTGAATAAAATATGAATATATTATTTGTTGAAAAGCAGCTATGACACCACCATCGTCGGTGCAAACCTACTCTGTCTGCAGAACTCCGCTGCATATCCATCCACTGTCTTACCAGCCTGCTTGAGACTGATAAACCTCTGCTGTAGCTCATACCGTGCTACCACGCCAAAGTACTTGGCCTTGAATCTGGTACTGAAGCTATCCCAAGGAACATGACGCCTCATTCCAACCTCTTCTGATGACCACCAGTCGTGGACGAGGTCCTGAAGTAACAGTCTGATCTGGTCAACCTTTTCTTCTGCTGGAACCTTTGCTGTGGTCAATATGGGCTCAATATCCTGAAGCTAAGCATCCGCCGTGATGGCATCCTCTGTGCCGTCAAAGTATCTCGGGTTAAGTCGACAAAACCTCTCCGACGCTCCCGAGTCATTCCTGACACTTCTCTCAAGGGCTACTTGTAACCCCTGATTAAGTAGCATATTCTGTTCCTGCGGCTGGGTCTGCTGTTGCTGATGGGCTGCCACCTGACGCTGCTGAGTGGCCAAAAATCCCCAGATGACCTCCAGGAGTGCTGCAGCATCAGGTACTGTCGTAGCTGCCGGCACTGCTGGGGGTGCAGGAGTTTCTAGAACCTGCGGTTCCACTGGCTCTGATATCACTTTCACTCGGATCTGGTCAAGAGAAGGTATTCTTTCCTGCTGCTGCCCCGTCGAGCCATGCTCTACTGGACGTTCCTCCATGTCGGCCTCACCAGCTACTAAGAAAGAAGCACCCCTATAGGAAAAAATATATGATATCAAATGACAGGACGAGGAAGATTCGAGGATGCAATTCAGGTTATCAATCAAGGTGAGGGAAGAGAAATCGAGGCAAGAGATTCAAAGGAAACAAGTTTTAATTGAGACTCCTATAATATTAACACCCCTCAAGTCTAAAAATCAGACCTGCATGGGCAACCAATAAAACCTTGTCACGCCCCAGTACCGGAATACGGAGATGGACTAGGCCAGCTACTCCATATGAGGTATGCAAACATCATACGGCGATCGTGGCTGTCAAGAGACACCAGGGTACGTGCTACAATCAAGTCACCTATGGTCTCATAGAGCATCTCTATCTCAATCATTCAAGCAAGAAAACAACAATTAATGAGCATATGATATAAAGCAGTAAGGCGTCCCCGACTCTTCATCAAAATGATCATGAGGATCTAGCTTTATAAGTTAGCTAGTCCAGAGAGTCATAGGTACATAATCGTATTCAGCTGCAGTCTGATTTAATTACAATTATACAAAGACAAAATATCCAGATTAATCGGCTAAACAGTTGTCGGTGGCTAAACGCAATAACATAAGGGATGAAAACTAGAGCGGTGGAGAAAAAACCCACTCGAGTCCCCCGCCAGCCACGCTCCTAGTATGCACCATTGACGTCAGGGAAGAAGTTTGGATCCACAGGCGCTGCTACAAGATCTGGCCAAACAAAACCAGCAGGGTCAGCCCCGAATAGCAAGTACCATAAGGGAGCACAAAAGAGTGAGACAAAACCCAAGCATAAAATAATAATACTAGTAATAATAAAAACTTTCGGTCGTAACCTCGGTCCACAGCCTGTCATAGCACGATAGACCAACCCAACAACCAAACAAGGACATGGGTTGGACCACGTACCATGACAGTCCATGTCCTTCGGCTACTAACGGAAGGTACAAGGCATAATCAAGTCATTTTTCAAGCGGCCATTTATTCCTGCGGCTTTCTATAATTGGCGGAGTTATCCCCACGATACTGATTAAAAGGAATTCTCAAATCGTGTCAACCCAGCAGGACTAGCCAAACCATTAGACATATAGCACATTGAGTATGCACCGGTCCCCCGGAGGGCTACTGCACTAATACATATAACACATAGCTCGTAGAAGTCGAATATAGTCATCTGCTAAAGGCGAATGAAATAATATCCGTGGCGGCTAACCCGACACGTCAGGACTGGACCTGGGGTGACTAGTATGGCACGATCTCGGAATTCTTCCCACCCAATGCATCTACCAAGTTAGTTGCCTAGTTAATCCCTAGGTTATTCTCGGAGTTCACATGTCGTGGTCACATGCTCACTCCCTAGATGTCATACAATGTACGAGTACCCCAAAAAGGGATCCGTGCTGCCTCATGGAGTCATACGTACGTACTCCTTCTTGGTGTAATGTAACACACAACACATACCACGTCATTGTTACCGACCATTCTCTATGTAAATGTTGGACTCTTGGATGTACTGGCAGGTATCACGTAGGAACACTTAGCACATAGGATAGTACCTCGGCGCTCACATAGATTGTACCATAGTACACACAGGTTTATCCAGCACTCGCATAGGTAGTCAGATCAGAAATGAGGACCAAGACACAAGGACGCATGCGGCCGAGGGTCATGCGGCCAAGGATCATGCGGTCGAGGCTCATGCGGCCGAGGCTCATGCGGCCAAGGCTCATGCGACCGAGGCTCATGCGATCGGGGCTCATGCGGTCGGGGCTCATACGGCCGGGGCTCATGCGGCCAAGGCTCATGCGGTCGAGGCTCATGCGGCCAAGGCTCATGCGGCCGAGGCTCATGCGGCCAAGCTCATGCGGCCAAGGCTCATGCGGCCGAGGTTCATGCGGC
The DNA here is from genome assembly GCA_029216955.1 of Iris pallida. Classification (NCBI taxonomy): domain Eukaryota; kingdom Viridiplantae; phylum Streptophyta; class Magnoliopsida; order Asparagales; family Iridaceae; genus Iris; species Iris pallida. Next base: position 69,479 of record JANAVB010002195.1, on the reverse strand, counting down.
CGAGGCTCATGCGGCCAAGCGACTCATCTTCTCCAAAAATTCGAATAAGATGGCCATGGAACCCATGAACTTCAAACTGTCACAACTCGGTCAAAACAACATGAAATCTAACTTTTCAAATAGAGAGTATAAATTAGATTTTTAGAAAACCAAAAACAATTCTTAGAAAAACCAAAAAAATAATAACGAAAATAAAAATAAAAAATCGTAAAAGAAACCTTAAAAAATTGTATTATACGTTAATCTAGTTTTTTAGATTAAAAAAGTTATTTAGATATGAATATTATATTTTTTTAACCATATATAAAATCGTAAAAAAATTGTAAACACAAAAAGAAAAAAATATATATGTTAATTACTTTAATGTACGTTAATCTAGTTTAATAGAATCAACTTGTATTATTAATTACTTTAATGTTCCAATAATTTATGTTTGAATTTTACAGTGTTGGGTAGCGAATGGTTTGTATGTTGGTATGGAACCCCGCGCATGCAAAACTGTCGCTATCAGTTTGAAGAGCCTCGGTTCCAGCATCGAGCTATGGATGATGCAAGCTTGCGTGTTAGGAGTAGACAAGTAGATATCGTGGTACGTTTTAGACTCTCCCTTTTGATAATTAATGATCTACACGGATGTCATTCGTTGAGTATGAATATAATTGCAGATATCAAATTTGTAAGAGTTATCCCAAGATCCAAGTGTAGATCCACACGAGTTGATAGGAGCATCTGTACAATATCTCAGCCAACCCCACAGGGCCCCGATACTTCTGTTGGAGATCCATGAGGAGCATCATGTTGGCCATGTCAAGCAGAGACGTGCACATCCCCGCAGGCCATATGGTCGACAGACTGACCGACATACAGGGGAGGGGACGTCACATGCACATACCCCACATATGGACGAAGAGGCAGGCGAAAAGACTGATGCTGGTGACTTCGATTGGGACTATTATATGCAGATGGTCAATTCTTCGATATCACCAGCTACTCAGTTACATATGACTCCAACAGCGTCGATGCAGACACAAGATACTGAGGATGATGACTTTGAACCATTGCCAGGGGAGAGACCAGAGGATACAGAAGCACGAAGAAATAGACTCGGTCTTAGGCCAAGGCCTCGTAGGTATTATGATAGGATGGCCAGAGGAGGAGAATGAATTCGATATGTATCTTGTACTTCTATTTTGTATTTTGGATGTATCACTTGAACTCGATATGTATTAGTAATTTAGCACAAGTTCATTATCAAATGATGGCTTATTTCTCTCTAAATTTAACGTATCGACATTATTCAGACATGTTCATTATCAACTTATGGTCTATTTCTCTCTAAATTTCAGCAATTAAAATTATAACTTTAAGTACATTAAAAAATAAAATAAAATTTACAATAAAATTTCCTGTATCGGTTGTCTTGTACATTTTCTTATGTTATGTCCCAGGCCGTGACAATTACTGTAATGAAGATCTCTGGTCCCCAACTCTCTTGTCATAAAACGATTCTTTTTAGGCCTTCCAACTGTCACGCTCCGCTCCCGTGGGAGCGATCGTCCTTGCTAAGGCGTGATGCCGCATGAGCCTAGATTACGCTCGTACAAGGCGAATTCCATAACGGCCAATTACAGCGGCTGCGACGTGGTCGTCGCACAGAAGTCCCAAGCAGAGACATTGAATAATAGTAGTAGAAATTTAGAACAAAATATAAGTCATTCAACAAGATGTATTTTATTGATATTGAAACAAGGATTACAATGGGGCGCAAGGCCAAGATTACAAGTCATTCAAGCTCACTCTTCTCACATTATAAATCACTCAGCTCTCTTTCATATCTCAATACATGTCTTGAACCAGCGAATGCTTTGGAAGACGATGCCCATACATTATGTCCCGTATAAGTCCTGACTCCACGCGGCCGCACGTCTCGAATCGCCAAGGAACTCCGTGTCTCGACGCATCCAAGTGAGCTCCGTGCCACGAGCTTCTACCTGTGCCTGCACATAAATACTGTATGGGTGTCAGTACTCAACTGTACTGGTGGAATGAGCTCCTCGCCCACCCATACAAAACCAACACGTTTGATTTACTTTGTGCAACTTAGGCCCTTTGTATTGTCTTTTTAGTCTTGTCTTAGAATCAGTTTTAGGTCAGACGCCTTGGCATATTTTGTGTCTGAAGACCATCCCGTGCTTGCAACAACAACGTTAACCTATCAAGTCGTGTTTGTCTTACAGCCCAAAACCAGAGACGCGACTACGCGATAGTACCCAATTTTCTTGTGATCGTGCTATACATCCATCGTACCGTGCCTCGCAACTCAGTGTGACTTAACCATATCGCCGCCTCGCGGCCCTTGCTACTTTGATCACAACTGACCCAATCAAGACTTGTGGGCTAAGTATCACCTGACCGACTTTGCCTTGCGGCGTTTCCTGACTTAAACTCAAAATGACTCAATTGCAAACTTGTGCAACACTATGCCAACAACTTAAGACTTGACACCACATCTCGTACCGAAGCACGGTGTCTACGCTACAGCCAAATCTTAGGCCCCAACACATTTTCTTTATCGTGTACACATTCCTTCCGACTCTTGATACACTGCACCTAATACTCGACTCAATCCAAAGACATATACGCGGATCGCCGCCCATGCCGACTTATCTATATGAGGTCACTAGCATAACAAGCTATACCTGGACTCATAGCTTGCGTTGGCCGGGACCCTTCCAGCGCAAGGTAGCTAGCCCCGCTGGAAGTCCCCGACTAACCTGGTACTATCGATACAGCACAGCTATCCCTTGTTTCCATACTCAGCCATAACGGTTCCGGGCCCTGTGGGTCGCCGTTACGGGGAAACTACTTACCTTGTCGACAAGTTGTCCAATGACCATGCAAGACTCGACTCAAACTGACGTCTCACACAGTCATTCTACTTTCAGTATTACCATCTCTCTCAGGGCCATGTTACTTCTCACATTTGAGACCGCCTCGACGACCTATGGTCGCGAGCATTCCTCCTTCTTGCCCTATCTTTTCATTCAACTCAGAAACAACTATTTGAATCCTCTTTTTCCAAACTCAATGAATCAACCGTAACCCGTACCTTAAAACACTAAGTCTGTGACATCGTGTCTTAAACCAAATTAAACTCTATGCGACACCACCGCCCAAGTCATACTCTATATGACGGGCCTTGAGACCGTATGACTATGTTGTTATACCCAACCGTTGAACTCGTAGGACCGTGCTTGCTACTACTCCGATAGCCTAACATAACTTACCTAACTTAACTTTGCAACAACTTTACGAGCAAAGACTGCGTCAAGCTTTGCCTTGATGGAACGTGCCGTGCACGTGTCCGGCTTGAACAAACAAGTTATTTGGTTACCTAGACTTATGCCACAAGTTGTGCAATACAGCTTAACCAATGGAGCGGGCAAAGGCTATGCCAAGCCTTGGACAATAGATCGTGCATGCTTTATCAAGCATTCATGCAGACGACGCCTATGACTTAGGCTACATTTATAACTTCGCCTACTCAACCAACTTTTCTTCTCCCAAGCCACGGGACGAAGGATCGAGTGTCAATTTCAAAGCACGCCGTGCACCAACTCTAAGCCGACCGTTGGACCTTTCCATATTCTAACTCAATTGACCCGTCGGGATTATTCTCTTAGCTATGTAGATTCGTCTCTTTTATTATCAAGTGTCACGCCCCAATACCGAAATACTGAGACGGACTAGGCCAGCTACACCGTATGAGGTATATAAACGTCATACGACGATCGTGGCTGTCAAGAGACTAGGGGGTGCATGCTACAATCAGGTCTCCTATGGTCCCACAGAGCATCTATGTCTCAATCAATCAAAACAAGAAGCAGTAAATAATGATCATATATGACAAAGCAGTAAGGCATCCCCGACGCTTCATCAAAATAATTCATGAGTACTAGCTATACAAAATGATGAGCTAGTTCCGAGAGTCAATAGTACATAACTATAGTCAGCTGCAGTCTGATTTAATTACAATTATGCAAAGAAAACGAGTGTCCAGAACTGCCGGCTAAACAGGTGCCGGTGGCTAAACGCCAAGTAAAAATAGAAGATATCAGAGCGGTGAAGAAGAAACCCACTCATGGTCCCTGGCGCCCATGCTCCTGGTGTGCACCATTGTTCGGGTGGAAGGCTGGATCCTCTGGAGCTGCTACGAAATCTGGCCAAACAAAACCAGCGGGGTCAGGCCCCGAATAGCAAGAACCACAAGGGAGCACAAAAGAGTGAGATAAACCCAATAAGTAAAATAAGGCCTGATTCACGATTTATAGGCTTATACCATATCATCGAGACAATACGACACCCTTACAACCAAACAAGGACAAACGGTGCCAATATCGTACCGAGATAAGTTGTATCCTATAACCATGGGCAGGTAAAAGGGCTTCTGATCGCGACTTCGGTCCATAGCCTATCGCAGCACAATAGTCCAACCCAACAACCAAACAAGGACATGGGTTGGACCACGCACCACGATAGTCCATGTTCCTCAGTTGCTAACAAAAGATAACATATCACAAACAAGTCGGCTTACAAGCGGCCAATCAAATTCTACGGCTTTCTACGATTTGCCTGGATTATCCCAGTAATGCAATATAGGAATCCCCAGATCGTGTCAACCCAACAGGGCTAGCCAAACCATATAATATACATATACATAGCACTTTAATTATGCACCGGTCCCCCGTAAGGCCACCGTGCTAAAACATATAACACATAGCACGCAGGAGTCGGATATAGTCATCCACTATAGGCAGATGAAACTGTATCCGTGGCGGCCAACCCGACACGTCAGGACGGGACCCGGGGGTGGCTAGTATGGCACGATCTTGGGATTTTGTTCCCTCCTAATGCTTCTATTGATTTAAGTGGCTTAGATTAACCCTATCTTGATATTGGAATTACATGTCGTGGTCACATGGTCATCCCCCCTATATGTCGTACCATAGTACGAGTACCCTAAGTACGAATCCATATCGGCTCAAGGAGTCCCAAATCTAGATCCATGCTTAGTGTAATGCTTCAAACAACAATCATTATACCACGACACTATTGCTGACCAATTACCCTGACTGTGCTGGAAAGTACACATATATTAACATATAACACGAATGATCACTTAGCACATAGAGTCACACCTCAGTGCACTCATTAAATAGTACCGCAGTGCATACTTAATATTGTATCTCAATACACACTTAGAAAAGGTACCAACACATACAAAGGTAATCAGGTCAGGAACATGGTCAAGTCAGGAAGTCACACGGACTTCTTGTGACATAAAAGTCACACATGAAATTTGGTTAAAGTGAAACATGAAGATTCTTGGAGCCAACACAAGGATCTACCACTTCCATGTTGGATGTTGGGAGAAATTCTTGCCAGAATGCAATCAATAGGACACAAAATATACAAAATAGCCAAAGTAGGCACTATACGGCCAATGGTGGATGGGCTCATGCGGCTCAGAAAAGCTAGGCCATGCGGCTCAGGACGAACGGGTACATGCGGCTCAGGAATGCGGGGCGCATGTGGCTGAAGGGATGCGCGCTTATGCGGCTGGGAGTGAGTAAGCTCATGCGGCTGGGAATGGACGGGCGCATATGCGGCTGCGGGGGACCAACACCATGCGGCCAAGTGATGCGCGCATATGCGGCTGCGGGAGAAAGCAACCCCATGCGGTTTAAGGAAAATAACTTCATGGATGGGCGGCTGGGAGTGAGTAAGCTCATGCGGCTGGGAATGGATGGGCACATATGCGGCTGCGGGGGACCAACACCATGCGGCCAAGCGATGCGCGCATATGCGGCTGCGGAAGAAAGCAACCCCATGCGGTTTAAGGAAAATAACTTCATGCGGCCAGGAGTTCAAGGACAGCTTATGCGGCCAGACTGCTTATGCGGTTGAAACTGCTTATACGGCCGAAAACTGCTTATACGCTATGCGGCACGATCTCATGCGGCTAGAAATGCTTATGCGACCAGACTGCTTATGCGGCTGGAACTTCTCATGCGGCCAGACTGCTTATGCGGTCGAAAGAAATTAAGTTCATGCGGCTAGGGATAAAGTCTTATGCGGCTAGAAATGCTCATGCGGCTGAAAGCTAACGAGTCATGCGGCCAGGAAAACTTGTCGCATGGAAGTTCATGCGGTCAAGTACTATTCTTCTTCTCCATTTTTCGAGAAGAAAAACTATGGAAAGCCATGACTTCAAAGCTTCATAACTCCTCCATCCAAGGTCAGAATCCAGACTTCCATAGGTCAAACTGGAGTAGAACAAAATTTTATACAACTTGGAACCATCAAAACTTGAAAAATAACAAGGTTTACAAGATCAAACCCAAGAAAAACGAAAATGACATAAACTTAGATTTACATGAATTGAGCCATGGAAATCAAAAATGCTAAGTACTAAACTTGTAGAGGATGATGAGAAAAATAATATAGACAAATCATATCAAAGAAAAATAAAAAAAAATAAAAAATGCAAGAATCTCTCCATTTGGTGCAAGTTGTACTTGCCTATTGGTTGGGAGGAAAAGAAATGAAAAGAGTGAATGAGGGGAGAGAGTGAGAAAGAGAATATATATAGGGGTTGGGTTGACTCAAAGAAAACCCTAATCTCAAGCATGCTCTTAACCATGTAACTAATGACATGTTAATTGCTACATGATACAACTAATTAAATTAATTAAATAAATAAAATCCTAACCACAACACGGTTCAGGAATCCTATCATCGAAATAGTAAATCACGCCTACAACCAAACAAGGATAAGGGATGGCACACTAATCCGCGACGAGATACTGTTCCATGCCATGGCCAGTTACAAACATATGATACATACAATCAAGATACAGGTGCCGGATACCATATACAGAAAAAATAAAAAATTTACGTATTTCGGGAATGGGGAGTGACATCAAGCCTACTTGTGCAAGTTAAAAATATGCAATTTATTATGTAAAGGCTAATATGAGGCAAGTTCACCGAAACTACTCCACCTGAGCAAGGAGTCGCCTCGACCGAGCGAGTCTTCGAGTCACCGTTGCAAGGCTAAGTCCGAACACCGTCGGCGTTTCAATTCGTCCGATTGACTGAGCGGGACGGGGCACTACACCAGCTCTACGTCCAACATTTCGTACTCCAATTTCACCTCTTACCATTTCACTTTGAGGAGTGTATGGGGATGGAATTGGTTCCATACATGGTGCATATACACTTTTAAGTGTTTCAGTAGAAAATTGAGCATGATAATAGCTTTCAATATTTAAGTTACTAGACTGGCATGCAAAGTAAGCATGTACACATGTTAAAAGAGTGTGTTGCCACCGACAACATGTACAAGTTTTATTTTCTAAATGTACCACATAGCATTTACTTGTTTCATGATTAAATATTTTAAATAAAAAACCATTAGTACTCAATATTTGAAAATGATGTCTCTCTCTTTTGATGCGTGCCATAGTTTTAAGCATCCTTGGACAAAAGTTACTTTCCATATTTTCAGCATTTTGTCGATGCTTGTCATGAATTGTTTTAATCTTAGCTCTAATACCATCAAGCAATGTTGTTATTGGTTTATTATGCAAATTCTTAATCCAATTATTGAAACTTTCAGCAATATTCGATGTGTTAATATCGAGTCTAGGACAAGGTGCATAGGCCGTTATCCAATGTGAAAATTACGATTTTCTTCATTTGTACCAATTCAATCCAATTAAATACACTAATATCTGCTGATTTAATTATTTCAAACCATTCTGTCGCATCTACCACATTATAAGAATGAGCAAGTTTATCTAGCCATTCTTGAAATTTTGGCGTCCCACAACATTGACTTCTCATATTTTGTTTAAAATGTTGAATGCAAAAAAAAAAAATGAGTAGAGTTTGGAAAAATATCACGCATTCCACGAATTAATCCTTTTTGCTTATCTGATATAAATGAAATACGATCCCATCGATCAAAATAATGTTCAAAAGAATTTTTCAAACAATTTAAAAACCATGTCCAAGAATCAGTATTTTTATTTTCAGCAATACAATAAGCAATAGGATATAATTGATAGTTAAGATCATGAGCATAAGCAACAAATAAATTACCTTGATATCTGGACGTAAGAAAAGTTGCATCAATACTAATTATAGGTAAACAACCACTTAAAAAACCATCTATACATGCCTTAAAATAAATAAATATTCTTTGAAATATATTATTTTCTACTGTCTTTAAAAAATATTTGCTACCGGGATTTGTTTCCATAATCATAAAACCATATTTTTCAAGACTACCATATGCATCAATATAACTACCATTAATTTCAGATAATGCAAGTTCTTTGGCTCTCCAAGCTTTAGAACATGTAATATACACTTAATGATCTCTAAGTATAGATTTTACAATATGTGAAGCACTATAAGAATTGTTATATCTAATTTTACCAATTATTTTATCTCGAATTCATGCAGCAGTAGCTTGCGGATGACGTCCTCTTGTCAATTCACCTGTACATCAATGTCGAGATTCAAATGTTCGAATCACAAACCTTGCGCTGTTACCAAATGCTTTAGCATATACTCTCCAACAACAATCCGGAGAGTCACAAGTATATATAATTCTTTGAGAATTGTTGGATTTGCTCTACAACTAAAATTATGAAGAATTGCTAAATCACTAATAAAATTTCTAAATGCATAAGAAGAAACAAACTCTTTTCCAACAAATAATTCGGGAGTACTAGCATCTAAATTATCATCATTATTGGGTAAACAATAATCTAAATCTTCGACTAAGTCATCACTATTTCCATCGTCTAGGTTATCTTCGACTAAATCTATTTGGTTTGATGAGCTACCAAGATAAATTTTTTGGCTATTATAATAAGGTTGACTACTAGAAATAATATTTGTGTCAACATTTGGTAATGTTGGATTAATATAAATCTTTAAACATGATGCACCTAAATTATTTTGAACAACAAAATTCCATGCTTCTTCGTTGTCTATTATTAAAAAGTATCTGTAAAAATCCACCTTATTATGAATTCATAAGTAATAAAAAAATGTTCCATAATAATGTTTCATAAATTATATAATATAATATTCTGATACGTAGAAATAAGATTAGTTGTACCTCCTTCGTAAGATAATCCATTTACTGCACCTCCATGGTAGCAAATAAGTGTTAGTATTTGATCCAGGACAAAAATTTGAAAAGAAAATACTTTTTGTTGTGTCTAGGAACTCCTGGAAAGAAAATAGCTCCGCCTCTTGTTAGTAAGAGCTTTAGGAAAGAAACAGCTTCAATTGGAGCTCCTTTCCAGAGACCTTCTGTGTGTAATGAGGGAGAAGTAGAAAAGTCCTCTCTCTATAGGATGGAAGAAGTGAAAAATATATTTGTGTGTATTGAAAAAACTAATAGAAGTATTTATATAAATGAACAAGTATCCGTTGGAGAAGATGAACATTAATATATCCGTTGGAAAGTGTCCATTGCGGTACATAAACGCCATTTCTATAGCCGTTTGTGAGTATTTAATTGAATAGATAGACATTATATGGCAGAAGTTGGAATAAATCTAAAAATGCCATAAAACGTCCTTTTTATGGGCGTTTTGATACTAATAAGATTATTTTAGGTTAGCTAGTGAAAGTTTAACACGGATAGAAGAATCTATTATATTAATGTCCCAAAATGCCCTTTTTATGAGCGTTTTGGTGTCCTACTTACAAATTTGCAAACTCCATTGCTCTGTGAGCAATTTCTTCAAACTAGATTGCTCTGTGAGCAATTCTCTGAGTTTTATATGTTGGAAATAAAAAGAAATTGAATGAATATTTTTAAAGGTTGTTTATTGGAAAAGGTGTGTCCAATTTTAAATGGTTGTCTCTACTTGGAAAAGTTGTATCCCATTTTCAATGGTTGTATTTATTGAAAAATGTGGGTCACTTTCTAACAATGTTTCTATTCATAATTTGTGGCTCTTCCTCATTTATAAAAAGAATATTTTATCAAATGTCTCCCATTTAAAATATAAAAACTAGTATATACTCTTACTATTTTAAAAAACTAACACATGCGTCCATTCCTCTCCTCAGGCACAATATTGGTTAAATAGTGAGGGCCGTATATCTTAAAATTTTAGTTGTTCCATACAAAGGAATAGAGCAATTTGCTAGTTTTCTAAAAAAAATGGAAGTATATGTTAGTTTCTATATTTTGAATGGAGGCATTTACTAAAATATCCCTTTATGAAAAGGAGAGTCATGTTAGTGTTTGGGTAACTTATTACTTATTCGGTCCAAGAGAGAGAGGGAGAGACTACTTTCGCTGTTTCGTTCAATTTCTGCGCTGTGAAGTGCGGCTACGGGAGGAAGAGTTCCATTGTATACTGGAATACTAAATCGCCATTACATCTATGCGGAACGAATATTGTCTTAAGAACATTAAATCAAGTTCAAGTATCGGTCTCAATTAATCAGATCATTTATTTATATTATTTACATTCATGTGTATATACAATACAGAGTAGAAAATAACACTATATACACGAAAGCAGGACTGATCCTGGCAGGACTATCAACCACTCGAGACATCAAAATTTTGAAGATGGTGAGCATTTCCAATAGTATAATAACACATGATAATATCTTACTATTTTTGGTAATATTATGATTACCAAAAATAGTAAAATATTATCATGTATATTATAACATTGGACAAGCTCATCATTTACCACTCATACATGGTAAGTCTGCCCCCACTAAATAACTTCTTCTTGCTCTCTGCCTAGGAGTCATGACCTTTCGGCATTGTTGCCGTCGCCGGAGCAGGTTCGGTACCTCTCCGGACGAGGAGGACCTGTGCAGCAGCTATGATTGAGCTTATTTGCTACTATGGATCTGACGATGTCTCAATTCTTGTTTAACCAGTTTGATTTGGATGTAATAAGAGGGAACTACTTCACTTTATTAGTTTATTGTTTGGAATACCTGGATTTGCATTGAGGAAAATACGGAGGAATACCTGCCCCTTCACATCCTGAAAGGTTATATTCTAGACTTGTACTGTATGATCTGAATGTATACCAATTCTTGTGTTCAGATAGGTTTTTTTTGGCTAAATTGCAATTTGATACCCTCAATTATTTCAGTTTTTTAACTTAATATCCTAAACTTTTTTACTCAACAGCTTGATACCATCAACTATTGAATGTATTCAAATGCATATCCGAAAATAAAAAAATTTCGAAACTTCCCCTTCACTCTTCCCCGTTTCTCTTCGACGATGCACCCCCCCTCCCTCTCCGGCGATGCCCCCTCCCTCTCTGGCGATCCTCCATCTCTCTCCGGCGATCGATGCTCCCCTCTCTCCTTCGGTGGTACGTGACAGCAAGGGCGGGCGGGCGGTGGGAGGAGGGGTGGTGCGGCGGCGAGAGGAGGGGGTGCGGGTGGGGGAGGCCGAGGGGGACGGCGAGAGGAGGGGGCGTGGGAGGGGGGAGGCGCGCGGGTGGGAGCGGCCGAAGGGGACGGCAGGAGGAGGGGGCAGTACGTAGGTGGCGAGAAGAGGGGGGAGGGGACAACAGGTGGGTAGGGAAGAGAGATAGGGGAAGGGTATTTTCGGAAAAAAAAAAAATTCCCACGGTATCAAATTGAAAAAAAAGAGAGTTTATGGTATCAAGTTAAAAAACGGTGATAGTTGAGGGTATCAAGTTGCAATTAAGCCTTATTTTTATGCAACTATATTTGTAATTTTGTATAATAATTTTTTTTATTACAACCCACACCTACAAATCCTATATTGGGAGGCTCAAATCATGTCGATCCCGCCTGGTGTCCATATTGCTTTCCATCTGAGCTACAACTACTTGACTTTTGTATAATATTTTGTAATAAAAATCAAGGTGTTACCTGGGCGGCCTAGCCTAGGCCCAGTGTTGACCGGTTTTGATCGGACCTGGGCCGTGCCGGGCATAGCCTGGGTGGAGAAGCGTGCCGGGCCCGAAGGAAAAAAAAAAATCGAACCTACCCGGACCCATGGCCCGATTTTGGGTGGGCAGGGCTGAATCGGACCTGGGTCGGGCAGGTTCAGTGTTGGACCGAGCCAGCCCAATTTTTTTTTGGAAAAAACAAAAAAAAACATAAAATTTTTATTTTTACTTTCTACCATTTAGGTTTTAAAAAATTGGAAATTAGAAAATAAAAGTTAAATGTACAACATTACAAGTATTTTATCAAAAAAATTAGAAAGTATTTTTTTTATTAATGTTAAGATAATTTAATGTACAACCGTACAAGTATTTTCTTCTATTAAATTTCTAATAAAATGTAAAAGTTATAAATTGATATTTTATTTCTAAATGAATTGTAAAAAATGTACAAGTATATTTTTGTCATATTTCGTCCTTCGTCTGTCTCTATTGTTCAGCTCATCCTTCAGTAGTGTCCTCCAAATTAAGACACTGAAAGTCCAGCTCACTGATGTCGGTACTTTCATCTCTTGAGTTTTGGGTTCATTCTTCCGCACGAACCCAATCTTGAACGCAGACGCAATCTTCCAAGATATCCGGCAGCATCTTGTTCCTCTTCTTGCTCAGTATCCTTTAACCTGCACTAAAACAAGATTCTGATGCTACCGTGGACACCAGGACCATTAGTATATCGCATGATATAAAAGAAAGTATATGGTACGTTTTTTGTGTCTTTTCCACCATTCTAAAATAGAAAAATAAGTTGGAGTTTCATCATAATCTTCATAAGAATTTAAATATAACGACAATTCATGAGTTGGTAGGAAAGATTGTTTTTGTTTCTTTCTTTGTAATACGCTGACATCATGTGATAATTTAGACATAAGACCAGAGCTACTACTACCAACTTGAAAGGTCGTACCGGGTCGGGCCGATAGAACTCGTTCTTCATACAAAGTAATTAAAGAATTTAAAACATCTTTAACCTTTACTTTTAAGTTACTTACATCTACATTGATATTTTCATGAAAATTATCTAGCAGCATGAATACGCCATCTAATTTGATCTTCGGATCAAAAGTCGAAACCAAATACTATAAAAGAGGTATTTCATCCCAATATTTTTAAAATTTTGTTTCTGTTTTGTAAACAACATAATCAAAACCAGAAACATTTCTATATTTACAAAATAAATGAGACATGTTAATAAGCTCTGTTAACGCTAGTAGACAAGTTGGATAATAAATGCCAGATAAAATACATGTAGCATTGTAAAATAATTCTAAAAATTCAAAAACAGAAATAGCAATTAACCAATCATTTTCAGTAACTTGATAATTAAAACCTGGATTAACATTACAATAATGACTAATAATATTTTTAAATTTAATGCAAGATTTCAACATTAAAATTGTAGAATTCCATATATGCGGTGTATCATTAACAAATCTTCTAAAAGTTATACCATATTGTGCACATAAAATTTAAAAATCTTGTTGTCTACTTGCAGAAGTGTTCAAACTTTGTAGACATAATCTAAGATTTTCTAAATTTGCATGAAAAAATTGAAGACGTTCTTGTACAACTAAATTAATAATATGACAACCACATCTAACATGAAATAGTCGTCCTTCTACTATAGGTAAAAATTGTGAACTTAAAATACTAACACAAGAAGTGTTATTACTAGCTTTATCAAAAGAAATAGAAAAAAAATTTATTGTGAATATCATATTCACGTAAAAATTGCATGATGGCGCCACCGATTACAGAACCGGTATGTGAAAATTCCAAAGGACGTAGACAAAATATATTTTTGCAACATCCACTTTGGATCTATGTAATGTGTCGTGGTACAAATAAAAGCATAGTTTTGTTTTATAGTCCATATATCAGAAGTTAGAACAAACTTACTAACATTTACGAAGCTTTGCTTCAAAGCTTTTCTTTCCTTTTGAAATATTTTGATAGCCTCCGATCTAATAGTCGATCTAGAAACTTAAAATATGGATTAAGAGTAGTACTTGCATTCTTATAATACCAATCACTCTCTCCGTATGTGAAAGGTTGTTCACCACAAATAAGAAATTTGGTTAGCTCGATTTTGTTACGAGCATCAGAATAAGTAAAATTGCCTACACAAAATCCTTGAGGACCGATGCCTATCTGTCACTGTCTAGCTTACAGTGTGTCCTTACCATAACAAATCTTAGTCTTTTCAATGTGTCCGTACCATCATTCTTTTTCCACTTAAATATTTTCTTACACTGTGCACCTTTAGCAATTGGTTTTTAATTTTTGGGATAAAAAATTGGTGCACCCTCACTATCAGTGCCATATATATATATTTTAAAATATTGCCATACAACTGATTTCTCCCTATTTACAACATTTGTAGCCATGCTCCTAACTTCAGAAGGTGACATTTGTGTCGGTGGCACAAAATCTGGAATATGATTATTTTCAAATAAATCAGTGTAGTAAGCAAAATTTTGTTTTGAATAACCTCTGTAAGGGTGGTTAGAACTAGTAGCATCCATATTTTTAAAATTAAATTTTTCATAAAAAGAAGAAAGAAGAGAAAAAAAAATATATTATTTACCAAAAGAGAGAGAGAGAGAGAGAGAGAGAGAGGAAATATATATATATATATATATATATATATATATATATATATATATATATATATATATATATATATATATATATATATATATAATTATATATATATATATTCTCTAAAATTAAATTACTTGGAAGGTCAACTTCAGGGAAGAGATGTTGAACTCCCAAGAATTTTTGCAGAATTTGAAACCTCAAGAACACTGCACTTTGGCCTCCATGAAGTTGCACTTCAAAGCCCAGATACTTGTTATTCAATCTTCAGAGAATTGCTTAGCTTAAATATTTTGTAAGAGAGGAAAGAAATGATTGTGTATAATTTTCATAATTTTTGGTCTACTTATAGTTTTTTTTTTTTGGTGCGAAATGACATATTTTACCCCCCAAAAAAGAGTTGTTATAAGGATATTTTAGGTCATTTTCAGAAAAATGACCAAAATACCCTTCCAACGTTCTAAAACATTAAGTAAATTTGGGATAAAATGGTCTTTTTGTCCTCCAAACGTTAAAAAAAAAAAACCGGCCGAACCGGACCTGAATCGGGCTTGGACAGGGCCGGTCCGGTCGGGTTTGACCGGCTTGGACCGACGGTCAAACCAGGCTGGGCTGGTCCGGGCTTGCGAGTTCGGAGGCGCAACCCAGCCCAGACCCGCTTGGTCACTGGGTCGGGCCCAGACCGATTTTGACCGAGGCTGGGCCCGAGCCGGGGACCGGGCCGCCCAGCCCAAGTTGCACCTTGAAATAATAATATTACCTACTGCTGGACATACGATTTCAGAACTCGCAGTTCCGACTCGGCCAAACCGTAAAATGTCCTAACAAGTCGGTTTCTAAAATTTGGAATTTAAACGAAACAAGCCGGTTTGTAAAATTTGGAATTTAAACGGAACAGCCCGAAGCGGATCGTGTAACACGAACGGGTCGAAACGAGTCCTAATTAAACGGAACCCCGACCCAACCCGCATCTAAGGATATGTATTTTCTTTTTATCAATTTGTTGAATTTTTTGTTAATGTAGTCTATAGATAATAGAACATGTAATTGTTTAGCAAACAAATACTAGAAATTTGGAAAGACATTAGACTTGTTTTATTCTTATAAATAAACATGTAATTGTTTACTATTATAGTTTCAGATTTTTTTACTTTTGTCTGGACCACGGATCGGCCAAGTTCAGACCCGACTGGTCAAGTCCAATTCAATTCCAATATTTTTTTGGACCCGTCCCATCCCGCTGCGCCAACTAACGGATGCGGTCCAGGTCCATCAAATTTGTGCCCAGCCCTACCTGTGCCCAGCCCTAACATCACCAGACTCTTGTCGACAAGGGCTGAACATTATTCCATTTTTAGAACAAAAATCAAACGAAATAAGAAATTGGATTACATTTGGGAAATGTTAGGTTCGGATCCTGTTCCCCCGAATCATTTTGGGAGGTATATTTTGACCATTTTGGATAAAAATGTAACCAAAATGTCTTGATGAAATTTCTCACTTCCCCTGAACCAGTAGCCATTATTGGCCGCTCATTCATGCTTTCCATCGACTTTGATTACTGCCACCAAAATTTTCTTTGGCAGATCCTTGGCACAGATAATATGGGTCATACGACTACAAAAAAGAAGGTAAACAAAAACATCCAAAAATACAAAGATGAGATTTAATTCGCGTTACAACAACATTGTTGTCAATACAGCTCAACAAGACTTGCCTTGGTAGGAAATGGTACAGTTGAACGAGCCCCATTTTCTCCAGCTTGAATACCACATAAATAAACATTGGAGAAGGTAACCCGGCCGCTTATGGAGTTGTCTCAATCTACACATTAATTACTAGTTCTCCTTATGATCTATATGGAGATAATTCTTACACCCTAAGAAAATAATTACACGAATCGGGGACGGGGCTTCAAAATATATCTGGGTGGAACTGACCCGGAATCGAGCTGGATTCCTGTGCTCTCTGTAGGTGAACCTTCAACGAGTAATTGTGCAGCTACACAATAATAAAAATCTCATCAGCACTAGTCACAACCATTTGCAGAAAGCTACTTGGGACTGAAAATAACAATACTTTGCCTGGATCGTGTAATGGTTCTCTCGGAGAAATAATATACTTCTATGCGGTCCTGACTTGCTCCAGATGTCTTGGTTTTACGTGTGTCACGCACTATCACAATGCTAATATCAAAATGAACTTAGAAAGAGAAATCATGAATTGCCGTCCATTACCTCCAATGTCCTGACTTGCTCTTGGTACTGGCTTATAATATGCTTCAATTGTTCCACTTCCTTAAGTTTCTCCTCCTGTTCTAGATTACGTTCATGCTGAATTGTGACTGCTTTCTTCAAAATCTGGTTCTCTTTGAAAAGACACTGCAGTTGCTCCTTAAGAGAACCATTCTCTTGCTGCATTACATGGAAAGCCGAAATAGGAGAAACATCTGGTTGTTATTATGGATTTGCTCCCACGGAAACATTGGTACAAGATTTAAATTTATCTACCTCCTTCAATGCTGCAGAGTGATCGAGAACACTTTTCTCAAAGGCTTCCAATATCTTCATTGCACGACTTCGGACATCATCCCAGTTTGATGCATTCATCATTTCTTGCACAAAAATATCGACCCATGGGGAGCCATTTTGGGGTAACCTTGACTCAGTCTCTGGACCATCACTGCAAATGTCTTCAACCTTTTGCTCAGGAGGGGTCTGAGAACTCATACCACCTGGTATGATAGGGAATATAAAGGTCTAAAAGAAGGCAGTTTGATGGCCTTGATGCATAGAGAACAGAGTGAGAAAATCATGTTCTAACCTTCACAAGTATCGCCATTTGATTGGATCAATGAATTCAGGACTGCTGATTCATTTCTTGCAGAAACATCACTAAGGCAGAGAGCATGGAGACTCTTGATGGCATCATCAATTTTGTGATCATGAATTTTCAGAACTTTTTCCACAACCTAAATGAAAAAAAAAAAATAGAATCAGAAGCTTTATATAAGGAAATAATGCTACTTGATATTCTTTAATAAACATGATTCGAAAAAACAATGTCGATATTATGGTAATAACTGGCAGTCAATTTATTTAAATAAACTCGCTGGCAGAAAGATAGCGATTAGTATAATACAAAAGTACAAATCTTTAAAGAAATGCTGAAAAAACAAGCCACTTGCTCATATAGTAGCAATGCTACTCCCTAGGAGTACAAAAGTTCTATTTACATGATTGGCTCACCTAGTTAGCAGGTGAGCGGCAAGGAAAAGTCAACATAAATATCAGGTTACAACAAAGATCGAATGAACTAACAATCTTTAGAGCTTAAAAGCTCCATCCATCAAAAGTAGAGTTGTGATTGACCTAATTCCAGTAATATAAAGTATTTGGATTAAAGAAATTTGATATTTGAGGCCAACTATTCAGATACATAAAAAAGTTAAATAAGATTTTGTCGTTTGTAAGCTGCATCAAACCTCATGTACTACACCAGATTGTAATCATATATTTTCAGAGGTGTGCACTAATAACATGACCATTTCTGAAACTTGAATAGCGAGCAAGGATTTAAGACAGCTAAGAATTATAGATGATGACATCATGACACATGCTGAGATATACACAGATGTTACATAACACAAATAATTGAACTCGAGTCATTTTATCTGGTTAGTTGAAGCCTTCATCAGATTCATTCAAACTTCATTTAGATTGAGATAAGGCAATGTCTAACAGTTCAAGGAATTCAGAGAAACCGAAACATTAGAGCACATACTATCAAATGAAAGCGAATGATAGAAAGTTAATAGCATATTGCTGCATGTGAAATGGGAGCCTTCATCAGTTTCAAACAGTAGAGCACATACTATCAAATGAAAGCGAATAATAGAAAATTAATAGCATTTTTCTGCATGTGGAATGGGAGCCTTCATCAGTTCAAACAGTAGAGCACATACTATCAAATGAAAGTGAATAATAGAAAGTTAATAGCAATTTTCTGCATGTGAAATGGGAGCCTTCATCAGTTTCATTTAAACTTCATTTAGATTGAGATAAGGCAAAATGTCTAACAGTTCAAGAAATTCAGAGAAACCGAAACAGTAGAGCACATATTATCAAATGACACCGAATAATATAAAATAGCATATTTCTGCAAGTGAAATGGGAGCACAATAAGAACTGAAAATGTAGTAGATCAGTCCAAAAGAAATACATGAAAACCAAACAAATTGATAATTCAAAGATAAAGAATTCTCCACTGTGAAGAAAGGATATCATTCATACTAGATGACAACTCAACAAACAAGATCATAATTTTCCCGGTATTCAAGCATCCGCATATCCTTCAAAATCAGTCAACTTAATATACTTAAAAACCATGGTAGTCAACATCTGCGCCTCGCACTTCTCTAGGCGAGGCGCATTTCTCCGGGCGCACCCAAGGCGCACCTTTCAGCAAGGCGCAACAAGGAAAATGTGCGCCTTATGTATTTTTTTGTTTTTTTACCAAAAAAAATGAGACCGGGAGATGACCCTTACCTTATACAAGTGGTAGGGAGGTAGCCCTTCCACGGTTGTCAAAGTTGGCTACAATTGAACTTGAAAATTAAAATTTGCTAAAAGCGTAGTAGGAAAAATACAAATTCTTGTTAGTTTTGTTGAGTGTTATTGTTGCTATGATAGTTCACTTGGTTATGTTAATATATTTTTGTTGGTTTTAATATGTTATTTGGTTTTATTTCTTATGTTACTAATTTATTTACATATATTTTTATTGTTTTTTATTTTGCGCCTCACTTTACTCGGAGGCGCGCCTTAAGTGCGCCTTGCGCCTCGGGCGATATGGACCCTTTGCACCTCGAGTGCGCCTTGTGCCTTTGACTACCTTGTTAAAAACCACCTTCTTGTGTACTCAATGAATTAAGGATCACTTACTCTCACATGGTATAATGTGTATCATTTTCCCCACATTACCATCTTATCCTGAACTTACTATTGGAGATCAAATTGATTTGATGTCTCCACACTTATCTCAGAAAACAATATATGCCCAAAACCAACCTGTTGACAGCCCTTCTAGTAGGGGAGGTGACAGTAGTAGCGGTCAATGAACGAGGATGCACAGTAGAGGTTGACGGCAATTTAATTATGTTAATAAATGTTAAATTAAAGGGTAATTATCTGGAGACATCCATGTAATTTGGCAAGACATTGGGAAACACTCTAAGTTAATTTTTTTCGTCTTTCAACCCATTGTGGCCATCAGAAACCTAATAGTATGTTAGTCAAAGCGCACATAAAATCCTAGCAACTCCTTAAGACGAAAATGCCCCACCAGTAAACAACATTAATGAACATGCAAGGTTTCTTCTCCATTATTCATTCAACCTAACCCTAAATCCCGAATTTGAACCAAATTCTCCTCCACCTCCTCCAAACCCCTAGTCCACAAAGATCATATCTGGCTCTTCTCCGGTGACCTCATCTTAGTGAAGGTAATAAATTAAATTATGAGCCCCCAATTTTTATTTTCTAACTAATCTCTCTCTAACTCTCTTTTGTGATAAATATTTCTTCTAGCTTGTCGTCTTCCTGCAAGCAAATAAATTAATTAAGGGTGTTCTTTATATGGATGACTTGATACATTCCCAATTTGAAGAAAACTTTCCCAAATAAGAGATTTCCATTGAACCTAAAATACTTGGGAAAAGGGAGCACCTCATACTCCATATCATCATAAAAGAAAAGAGAGCAATTTGCCAAAAACTAACGTAGGGTCTGGATTTACTGACCAATTTAGGAATAAACATCGTAGGGAACGATTCTTCTAATTTTTTCTAATTCTGGAGAGAAGCCGAGAGATAAAAGTTTACCAGAGGAGCATTTTCGTCTTAAAAAGTTACTAGAACTCCACGTTGCTTTGACTAACAGATTTTTAGGTCTCTGACAGCCATTGGGGTAAATTGATAAACAATTATGAGTGGCTTTCCCAGTGTCACACCAAAATAGAGGAGTGTTTCTAGAAATTACCCTAAGGGGTTGTCTGGTTGCTTGTAAATAATGTAAAGGATGGTGACCATAACTAGGAGTCAACTTTTTTTGATGACATGGCACTATAATTATTACCCTCTTTTGCAACAAAAGTTGCAAGTAGTTTTACATCCGATTTGGCTGCAACTTTTGTTTCAAGATTTTGGATATTTGTTGCAACTTTTGTTGCATCAATTACATCATTTACAACAAACCAAACCCTGAAATTAATGTAACCGTTGCAGCAACACCACTAACAAGCAACCAAACAAACCATAAATTAAATGGAATGATTACATCACACATAAGGAAAATTTTCAATCCATAAGGCATTAAAGTAGGCTAATTATGGCAGCTATTGGATTATATATGACTAGGATATTTCTAGTAGTTTGTTAGAGTATGCTAATTCTCACGAGTGTTGTATGAACTAGTGTATTTATTGCAGCTAAAGCGTCAATCACTAGCATAACCCATCATTTATTACCATTTATTTCTCCTTTGGTGTTGCTAGAATAAGTCATTGGAACTTTAAAATAGTCACTAAATTTGTTGCAAAAGGCTAAATAATAGGAGTACAAGTCTCCACAAAGACTAACCTAGAAGAATCCTATAAGAACAAATGCTTCATCATTATCATCATCGTCCAAGGCTTCTCCTATTGGAAAGGGGTCCACTATTGAGCATAAGAAAGCTCTGTAGTATTGATTGACAAACTTTATGACTGACGGTCATGTTGGTGTCAAATTCATGACCAGGGTGGCTATGAGCATGAGAGAACCATGCCATAAAACTTACATGAGCAGGTGGTGGGTAGATAGACCAACCTTCTGGGTATGTAGTTTAAGCTCATGTAACAAACTCTGGCGGGTCTGTACACCAATGGGTGCAAGCATATGCCCAACTAGTATCATGGAAAGCAACATCACCAAGCAAACATTACACATGCAATGAACCAAACACCAGGACTCCAAATACAACTCCATTATGCCTAAGAAAACAAACACTTTGAAGGATTACTTTTTGTAGTAAAATGTTCCATTTGAAGGTTTACTCACCAAGCAAATGTTCCATATGCAAAGGTTGGATGTATCTGATGCTACATTGTAATTCCAACTACATGCAACAAAACAGGCCATATAGTAAATTTAAAGTTGCCAAAATAAAAAAATATTAATATGGAGAATATGCTTCTCCGAATCCTACGCTTCTCTATATTAGTGTTTTTTTCTCAGTTACAGACTTATAAAACCCCAAGAGACATTATGGCAGGAAAAAAACCTAGAATTTGACCCATTAACAAGCTTTCATGAGGCTATCATAAGTTCAAGTTCCTTTTTTTTTTCCAAATGTTGCGAACATTTAGGACAGACCTATAGCGATAATCAAATTGAACACACATGCCCTACAATAAATAATGGCAGTTGAAAGGTGTAAAATTTTTGAACTTTGATCCTGACAAATTGACTTCTAACTTCACATGAAAGAAGATCAATATCAATTTGTTGTTGCAAAGGATTGATAAATTTTAGTGAAAAATCATATCCTTGGAACTCACTCCATATACAATCAATTCTAATGGGAGTCAAAGTGCAAAAAAAATCAGCTTTTGACGTGAGAATTGACGTGAGAAGATACTCATTGGCTTTTTGACATGAGAAGATACTCATTGCACGGTTACAGCAAAATTCAACTTTTATGTTTGAGATGTTATGCTTACAGCCTTATAGACTTGTACTGACAATAGCTTGACGTCTATACCTCAAGTTAATTAAAGCATCCCTGCAATAATTCACATGTTTTGAGAGGTTGGGAGGTTTGGGAATCATGTAAAAAGTAAAACATAGCAATGCTTATCAGACATGATGCATAATGAAGAAGACATTTTCATTATGTGTACGTTTAGCACCTTTGTTACATTTACTTTCAATGGCACCTAACTACAATTTCAGACCCGACAAGTTGCCTAAAGTCATCAAATTAGCTGCAAAAGTTTCAACAATCCTCACGAGGTGCCTTCATTACTTCAAAATTGTGTTTTTATAACAACACCGTTAACAATAATTCCAAATGTAAATGTGCCGGGCATAATGAAGGATCCTTGTAGCATATCTCAATATTAATAAAAAGTTGTTACATTTTAGTCTATACTGCACAAAAATGAAGAGGGATGGATAACTACAGCACCAATTTTGGTGAGTCCACATTTATATTGGTATGTTTGTGGTGCGTTTATGTCCGACACAAAACACCAATTTTGGAATTTAAGGGGAACATCAACCACTTTACGCTGATAGCATGCATTATAAGGGATGTTTAGTTGGATGTAAAAAAATGAATAGTAAACAGATCTACAGCTACTTTCATTGTAAATAGGTCTATTACAGGTATCACAAAAGGGGAAAAAATACTCAAACTACCGTAATTCAAGGGAAAAACAACTGCAACACCACTCATTGACTCAAGTACAAAAAACTGTGGGGGCAGTACACCAACAGCTGCTTGCGTACATCCAATTACGTATCATGGAAATCAACATCACCAAGCAAACATTACACAAAAAATTATGGAGAATATGCTTCTGTGCTATTTGCAAAATAAATGTGCTTCTCCATATTAGTATTCCCCCCCCCTCAATTACAGACTATAAATACCGCAGGATACATTATGATAGGAAAAAAACCCAGAAGTTGATCCATTAACAAGATTTCATGAGCCTATTACAAGCTCTAGTTCATGTTTTCAAATCTTGCGAACATTTAAAGACAGACCTATAACGGCAATCAAATTGAACGTACATGCCCTATAATAATGGCAGTTGAAAGGTGTTAAAAAAAATTGGACTTCAAACCAGACAAATGGACTTCTAACTTCACAGCAAAGAAGAACAAATATCAATTTGTCAGTTGTTGCAAAGGATATATAAATTGTAGTGCAAAGTAATCTTTCCTTCAAACCCACTCCATACACAGTCAATTCTAATGGGCCTTAGAGTGCAATAAATTCAGCTTTTCACGTTAGAAGATGCTAATTGCACTGTTAGTACAAAACAAAATTCAGCTTTCATGTTTTGAGATGTTAGCCTTATAGGCTTATACTGACTATAAGTAGCTTGACCCTAGATACGTCACGTCAGGTTAATTAAAGCATCCATGTAAGAATTCACATGTTTTGAGAGGTTTGGGGCCATGAAAACACATAGCAATGCTTATCAGACAACACTGATATTCAAAACACTTTTTCTTTACGTGTAGGTTTAGCACCTCGATTTTATTTTTAATCCCATGAAATTTTAATTTGAAACATAAGTTGCCTAGAGTTATCAATCAGTGCAAAAGTTTCAACAATTTACAAAAGGTGCATTCATCACTTAAAAATTGTATTATTGAACAACAATTTTAGTTGAATGGGGTTGGTTAAATGCATTGAAGGCAACTTCAGGCAAAAGTTAAAGTGGCAAGACGTAAATCCAACATGATGAAACTAGTAAAATTTGGTCATATTATCAAAATCTAATACATTAACTTTGTAGATCTTGGAGCGAATAATCCCCCCCCCCCCCCCCCCCCCCCCCCCCCCCCAATAAAAAATTATATCATTTCTTACCAGTAAAAAAAGAAAGAAAAAACAATTATGCAGTCGATAGAAAGAAAAGTTCAACAAATATCTCCAAGTAGGCTTCATAAAAAGTTGAAAAATAAATGGAAGTTCTACTTTCTGTGTGCAAATTTAGGCAAAATTGTATATTTTCGTTAAATTATCTCAATGACTAAAATTAAAACATCTAAAACACAAAAAACATGCAGTAAGAGTTTAATAATCGATGTGCTAAAAATTAAAACAAGTTGTCCGCTTTCATTTATATATTGTGCAAATCCATCAAATTCCTTAATAATGGCCCCAAAGTAACTAAACAATCGATGAAATATCTGACAATTTGATAACTCTCGGAGAATAAGAAGAATAATTCAAGAAAAATCCGCAAATAGGCTTTATATAGTTTTAATAATTAGAATAAATGCAAGCTTCTCTCAGTTCCAATTAACAACTGCACATGTTTTGAACTGGGGGTTTGTAACTTTTCGTCAAATTAGCTCAATTCAATGTAAAATTAGTACAAATTTGATATGAAATGGTTAAAAAATCCAGAAAACTGTTAACTTTCGTTATATCGAGCTCAAATCAATGCAAATTTCTTCGACTAAATTCCAGAGGAAGAAATTTTTTTTTTTTTTCACCTCTCGTTCCATGGACGGGAACATCCGCAAGAGGGCCGAGACCCTGTCGTCGGACCCGAACCCGAAGTCCGCGGGCCGGATCGGGGACCCGTACCCGGAGGAGCAGTGGCGGATCTTCTTGGCGGACGGCGAAGCCTGAGCCGGGGATCCGAAGATTTCCTCGAGCCCCAGGCGCTTCCCGCAGATCCCTGCAGACATGGCAGCTCGGAGCCGAAACCCTAGCTCGCCGGTGGCAAAACCCTAGGGTTTCTTTGGATCCCCAATTTTGGGGATTTTTTTTTGTGGGTTCGATCCGACCGAGATGTTCGTTCTCGAGACACGACCGTGAAAAGCGTGGTGGATTGAGAAAGAAAGAGACGGAGAGGATGTGTTGTATTTATCGAGAGAGAAGGTGGTGGGGAGAGTGATGGAAACGGGACGATGTTTGTGACCAGTGAATGTGACCATTTACGTGTTGTTACTTTTTTTTTTTAAGTTTGTTGTGGGGATTGGGTTTGTTGGATGTGGATACATCTGCATGTTCTTGTGGGACCCATTTGTTCGTTGTTAGTCGATTTGTGTGCAATTGGGCCGGATCGGTCCGAAATTGGACAGGTAGAATCTAGGTTGGGCCGGTCCAGATCCGATCAAAGTTCGGAGCGAGAGAGCATCCGGTCGGAAGTAAGAGTTGTATGACCCCATGATCAAAAGTAGAAAAAGAAGATTTATAATTACCATACGAATAGATAAAAGTCAGACAATTGATCGAAAAATTATGATTTTCTTATTACTATTTTCAACATATATCACCCGCATTGTAATCCTAGTGTTACTTATTTTTTATTGCTATCGAAATATCATCAATTACATTTTCATGAGGGTATTAATTTGCCAAAAAAAACAACATTTAGTTGTCTACTAAAATAGTTGAGGAAAAAAGGCCGCAGTTACTCTGACCCATCCCTCGGCTCTGTTTTTCTCGACTTTGATATTAGTAGGACTGTAGATGCAATTCACGGCTTGGTGAATACTAGGGATGGCAATATCCCTCCGAATCCGACGGGGACCCGATTTTTTTTACACGATGGGGACGGGTTTGAAAATTTAAAAACGGGAATGGGGGCGGAGATGAGGATTAAAA
Source organism: Iris pallida (assembly GCA_029216955.1). NCBI lineage: Eukaryota > Viridiplantae > Streptophyta > Magnoliopsida > Asparagales > Iridaceae > Iris > Iris pallida. The sequence continues at coordinate 43,435 of JANAVB010002195.1, read as the reverse complement.
AAATCCCGATCGGATTCGGGGACGGGTATGGGTATAGTACTCCCCGCCCCGATAAATCTCCGACCCCAATTACTTATATCCATATCCATATGTGCAACCCTTTGGAAATGGTATGTTCTCTTGATCTAACTAGTAATATATATATTTATTTTATGAAAACTATTATTAACATGCCATGTAGTTTTTTTGAATGAAAATAATTTTTTAAACTTATATAATGTACATGAAAATTTGTTAATCGAACGAGAGACGGAGATAAGAAAATTCAGCCCCGAAAGTGCTAACGGGGCGGGGACGGGGACGGGGAATGCATTGTTTAACGGGAATGGGGATGGGGGTAAAAAATAAAACCCGATGGGGAATGGGGACGGGGATGGGGATTCAAACACTACTCGGAGATGGGGATGGGAGATATGGTCCCCGACCCCTACCCGTCACATTGCCATCCCTAGTGAATACTACTGCTAATGCCATGGTGAAACTACAATTTATATGCTATATTGCTAAAAGACCTACATTTCCTAGCAGGACATTATCACCAAAGGTCCAATAGTGTATACTAAAAAAAAAAGGAGGCTACTTAGGGTTTAGGCCATGGATTTTATATCAGTTTAGAGTTTAAGCTCTTACATGTCTAACTGGAGATTTTAGACCCTGAATTTTCATTTTTTTTTGTTTTTGTTTTCTTTTTTTCCATTATACCCTCCCTAACCTATCTATGAAAATTTTATTATCAAACATGAAGGGAGGGTATAATAGAAAGAAAAAAAAACAAAAAAAATATAAATTGATCTAAACTCTCTAATTGGTAAAGCCTAAACTGGTATAAAATCCAGGATCTAAAGGCTAATTAGCCCAAAAAAGAATGTTACGGGGTTTGAGTTCCCACTTCCCACTGGGTCCATATTCCCTCCGTCCCTAAAATGTTTTAGGCAAATTTTAAGAGTACTAGATAACAACACACTTTTAGTAGTCCATTGCATATTCAAGATTGAAAAAAAAAAAAAAAAAAATTGCAGTCCTTGCCATTTTAGGACTGTCGAAATTTTGACACTCCTAATTTTATATAACTGTCAAAATTTTGACAGTTCTGGATAAGCACATGACAGGCAAAATTTTGACAGTCCTATTTTTTAAAGACTGTCAAGGCCTGGACATGCACAAAATTCAAAATTTTGGCAGTCCTAAAATTGTCAAAAATGTGCGCTACCCCCTAATAGTAATTCATGTAGTTTCCTTAACATTTGCCATGTTTTACATGGTTATCAAGAAGGGATAAAGCAAGTCATGGGGGAGGGAATGTTAATGTCCACAGGAGTAATGGGGGTATGATAACCCAAAGAAACCAAACCTTTCCTTCCAGGGATGAACTTATGCAAGTCTTTTAGGCATGATCTAACTTAATATAAAACAACCATCAGAAACTAAGTACAAACTACAATTAAATAATAAAATTATGATGCATGTTAGATTCCCCCTTTTTCTGTAGCAGAAAAATACAACACAAGAAAGATCACCACAAGCCGAATAAAAGAAAAACTGTCCAGACACTTGTGAAAACATCAACATTATTTGCAGGCAACCAAATATTGAAATCAACCCCGCTTACAAGCTCATCGCAACCCAACAAATAGTACAATGTACACCTGCCTTGATCAGTGAATTGAAATGGCTAAAGCGACTCCCATCCCCCGGAGAAAGTTTTTATAGTAGTTAAACGTTTGAGGGAAAGGGCGAGAAGAAGCTAAAGCTTGCAAAAACAGAATGAGCCCAATGGTACAAGTAAAACGTCTAAGACGTGCTCAATAGAGACTCATGAAATAGCAATACATAAACAACATTCGGCTACTCAACAGTTTGCAGAAAGACCCAAAAAAAAACCACCACCAAGAAGAAGATGAAGAAGAGAGACTTGAATAAGGACTCCTCATACTGACAAACCTACCACTACAGCAGTAAGCAACCACCAAAGATCCCTCCATAGATAACTTGCTTTTCAAAGGGGTAAACGGGCTGATCCAAATCGCAGGGACCGCGTTAAAACTTCAATCCACTCATCAAGCAGATTTCACAGCATTTCCTGAGAACGTCTCACGATGCGGCTGACTTTCTTCTTGAAATCATCTCTCCTCTCCCTCCATTCTTTCTGCAATTAGCAATATAAAGTGCACTTAGTTAAAACAGTGTCATGTATAATAACTACAGAAATCTTGCCAGTTTCCTTTTTACTTGAGAAGTTTCTTGCAAGAATTATGTATAGTTTGGTAGTTGCTACTCTAAAACATAAGAACTAATAGCAGATGAGAAGTACTCATGAAGTTGATAAAAGCTTCATTATTGTTTTTGTATCATGCAAACTTATTCATGCATGGTTCGGTGAACCATTGCAACATTATTCTAATCAAACAATGTGTCATGTAATTCGGCACCAGAATCATATGTTAATTAAAAGAAAACATATTCTTATCATCATGTGCCTTCAAGACATAATGATTAGAAGGCTAAGTTGGAATTTAGTCAACCCAAATAGAGATGTTTCTCATAATATTTAACTCTTAAGAGGGCATATATTTTGAATGCAGCTTCTAAGATGGGTTGCAATTTAACTCTTAAGAATTGCAAGCTGAAATTTGTTGCAATTTCATGACCACTCTATAATGCCAATTCTTACTGAGAGCATATATTTAAGTGAATACAGCTTCTAAGATGGGTTGATTCTATTGAGTTGGTAAGACCCAATGGTAGATAATTCAATGTAACTAGACAAATCATTGTCATCATTGAAACCTGATGGTTAAAGACTTCATGGGCAAGACTACAGAATACACGCTATGAAATATATTTGGACAGCTTTGTTTACTTGAAGAATGTATATCACTAATATATTACACCTTTTTTTTGTAAAATGTAATGAATCTATTAGCATTTTTGTTTCTTTTCTTTTTTTCCCCTCCTAAGGTTCTGTGTACAAATACAAACTGAAAGAATGTATAAAAGAATATGTCAACTTAATGTACATTTATAATAAGCAAGTTTACTGGCCGTCTTTGATTCTGGAGTTTCTAACCATAACCATTTTCTACTTCAGTGAAAGATGGAGTTGGTGTCGATTGAGGTTGGGAGAATGGTTTGAGATGATTTGTACAAATACAATGGAAGAAATAGATGCAGGACAGACAAGACTATTTAGTCAAAGGAGCTGCTAGACCTAGGGTAGACGTAAGAGAACTTTGATACAGCTGTGAAGAAGGATCCGACTTTTGAAAACGTGGAGAGCAAGGTTCACAGTATCGGTATCGGAATCGGTATCGGACTATTCCTATGAGTATCGGTATCGGTGATATCGGTAGTATCGGCAGTTTCGGGTCGGAGTATCGGATTTTTTTGGTATCAGAAAACAAATAATTATTAATAAATTATTTACATTTAAAAACATATACTTTATACATATAGGCAAAAATTTAAGTATTTTTAGTGTTATTTCTTAATAGTTTTGAAATTAAATGAAATAGTTGTCACCCTTACCGATTGGTTTACATACAATAAATTGATTTTCTTCTTTTACATGCTTTTACAACCTTATTATGCTTTAAACCCTTGCTGATTTGTCTTTTTCGTTTAATTTTCTTTGCCGAATTGACCGGAAAAGAGACCCCCAATGTCGGTATCGGTCAGTATCGGGTAGTATCGGATTGGGACATGCCAAAACGTATCGGTATTGGCCGTATCGGATCGGTATCGGCCGATACTTTAAACCATGGTGGAGAGGATATGTTCTTAAAAGCTGAACAGAAAGGATTCATAGCCACCCCCAAAATATTGCAAGAAATGCTTTATTGTGTTGTAAAGAATAGAAAACTAAGCAAATTAGACGCCCAGTTGTCAACTCGGAATTAGACGTCAGAGTTCCTACAAGTCTACAACTTACTAAGATAACATTGCATGCAAAGAGGGTAGGCAGGGGTGAGGGTTCCACGAAACCTATATACCATTAGTAATTCTGGAACCTAGTTAGCAGCGAAAATTTAAGTTCATCCAACCAAAGAATAAGTCTCCCAAGATTCTATAGAGTGAGCTTAATAATGAAATAGTTTTCTTAAAGCGACTTCAAGTTTGGATTCAGACAGGTTGGTAAGTGCCATTTCTTAGTACAAGTATGCATATACCCCTCCATTCTACACTCAGGACTGTTACTTAAGAAACATTCCACAAAATAAAACACATGGCCAAAGTAACATATTCATGCATTTGCAATATGCGAGACTGACCAAATGATGTATAACATTCAATGAGCTAAAAATGGGAGCAGTTGGGTAATCGCTCTGTAAAAGGGGTGTTTGCCACAAGGCTACCGCTTATGCAGGGTAAGCAGGGTCTGCGGAGGGTCAACACGTACGTAACCTTACCCTCATATATATCGAGAGAGGCTATTTGTGCGACTCAAACCTGCATCCTCCAGAATGCAAGCACAGCAAGCCTCAGGCCAATTTATGTTGGTTTAAGGACTACACTAAGATGATTTCTTAGGAATACATCGGCAAGGAGTAGAAAGAGAGCGCAAATTTCAGAATTAATGTAAAAATCAGCAAGTTAAGGAGAATAATATTCTTTCATCTGGTCAAGGGGGAATAATAATTACCCCTGGGAGTGGAAGGTCCCAGGTGGAGTATGCAGGGTGAGGAACTATTACAATCCCTGCAATCCCTAACCTCGCTCCAGTTTTGATGTAGCCTAAAATAATAGAGATTTCAGGGGTTATAAACTTATAAGCTACCGTGTACACGACACGTACACGCTCAATGGAAGTCTTGCTACTTGGACATTGTAAATCCCGAGAAAATACCTAAGCACACAAGTGCGACTTAAGTGATACAGTGTAATAGAGACTTCACTTAGTTACCCCTTTCTAGAACACTGAAATACTGACTTGCATATTTATATGAAACTTCATTGTAGTAATATGGCTCAACATGCGTTGGTCATATAAAAATTTATGTTAAACATTCAAAATAAAAATCAATATGATGTATATTTAACATGAAAGTCGCTATGTAATGTTTGCAAGAGAAACATTGTCAAATTTCTGAAAATAAAAAAGTAAAAGAAAATTAGTTTCTGCAATATCTGTACTATATAATAAAGAAAGTTCCTTCACCGTGGAACTTTTATTTCCAAATATACCCTTGCATATGTGTACTAATTAAAATTATTTATTAAACTTACTTGGGACAACTAGGTAATTACATGAGCGGTCTTTTGGTCTTCCTAAATAGTCTTGGAGGCATGTATAAAATAATATATATAATAATATGATAATACTAATATAATAATAAATTTAGAATAATTACGACAGTTGTCTTTTACTCTTCCTAAGTAGTCTCCCTATGTAGTCTTAATAATAGTCTTCCTAATAATAATCTATGAATAGGTGCAACGCACGTGCATATATACTAGTATTTGAATAAGATTAACCTGCATTGGAATATAGTAACTTGTACTATCCAATAACAAGAACTATGTAAGGCTCTTGTCAGTACTACTTTACTTGCATTTAAAAGATTCAGATGCATAAAACTAAAGGATCAAGATGACATCACAAGCATAAACGAAATTGATGTCAAATAGCAGCAGTTATACTAAGGAAATTCCTTTTTACTTACAGCGGCTTCAATATTTGCTGGAGATTCATCATTGGGACCGGATAGCATGGAGATAATACTCAAAACTATGCTCTCCACCTGCATATTGTAACAAAATATTATTAATATTAAGAGAAACATAAAGTCCGATGGAAAAAAGAATGAAAATCACGTTCTTTATAAGAATGAAACAAAGCAATACCATAAATGAAAAGGCATAGACACAAATTTATATTCCATGAAGAATAAATAATAGAAAGTCAAAATGTGGCTTTTCTCTAATAGAAAACCATTCCGGGTAAACCATTGTCTGTACAAGCATGAAGCGCAAGGTCATCTTCTGTGAAAGGGACTGGAAGCCTTGATGGTAAACCATAGTGTCACACATCAAGATAGGGACTGTTGGACACTTGAAATGGAGCTTCACTTGCAACATCTTCTTAGCTGCTTTTGAAGGAAGTAAATTTTGAATCAAGACAAATGATTCTATACCCAAATAATATTGACAGGTTGAGAGAGAACTCTTCAGAAAGTATATTGACAGAACAGGTTCAAGGATTATAAGAAGACTAGTCATAACCCGTGCCCATAGGGCACGGTTCATTTAAGGTATTCCCCCTCAAAATCTTGGACCCCCAATTTTAAACAAACAATAATAATTATGAGGCTCCCCACCCCCCATTGTCCCCGGGTTCTTCCCGGTGCATCCTCCCCGTCCTGGCGCCCTCCCCCCCCCCCCCAACCCACTCACCCCCCTTCCCTCCCTCCCCCCTCCTGTCCTCCTCCTCCCGGTGGCCCCGGGGGCCGGATCCCACCCCTCTCTCGTAGGCGGCGCCCCCTCGCCCCCCCTCTCCCTTCCCCCCGCCTCCCGTCCGGTGGCGTCACCGGCCCTCTGTCGACGGCGTCTCGGGGGGGCCCGAGGCAGCTCCCCCCCCCCTCGTTCCCCGCGTAGAACTAAGTGTTATTTTAGAAGTATTATTAGTTTTGGATTTGACTAAATATAATCTTAAATGTTATTGACAAAATATAGGATTGTTCTAAATTATTATGGATTGATCTTTGACTAAATTAGAATTTATGGTACTCAATGTTTTATGTGACGCTTTAAAATCTTGGACTCAAATATGCGCCGGATCCGTCCTCGGCCCTCCTCCCCTCGCCGGTGGCGCCCCCCCAGGCCCGGTCGCCCCTCCCCCCCCCCCCCTGTGCCGGACGCCCCCCGACCCTCCTTCGGCCCTCGCTGCTCCTTCCGAGCTGGTCCCGGATGAGTCCCCCTCTTGGCGGTAGGCCGTTCCCTCCCCCTCCGCCCCCCCCCCCCAACCTCCCCCTCGGGCCCCGTTCCCCCCCCTCGCCACCCCCCCCCCCCACTTCCTCGGGACGCACATCCTCGGCCCCCCCCCCCCTTAGCTTCCTCCTTGCCCCCCCCCCCCCCCCCGCCCCTCTTAGCTTCCTCTTAGCTTCAAACTTTGTGGCAATCAATACTATCCAAAGCAATCAATACTATCCAAAGATGTTGATTTCCAAGAAGGCTGTTTGGATTCCCCATAAAAGCCTTCTCAATAGGCTGTTTGGATTCTCTATTATCTTTCCTAATCAATTTTATCTCTTTATTCTAATTAAAGCATGATTATCTGATGGTTTACTATTTACAACGAAAAATCATTTTAAACCTTTTCTTTTGGAAATCTTGCAATTATCATTTGAATTGATAAGACTTTGTATTTTGTACATAAAATAATTATTTATCTATTAAGTGGGAAAATCATGAATTCCTAGCATTTATGAGAATAAAGGAAAAATAATTATTTATATATAGTTATTTATTCTACCATTTACGTTACACTACAACAGCCAGAAAAATAAAGGAAAAATACTACACTACTTATTACAAACCACAGTTTAATAGGAACTGGGCTTATGCCCTTACAATATTTTACATGAATTAAAATAAGAGAGAAAATGTTAAGTCTCTTCAATTACCTACAAAATAATAACAGAAATTTCTAATTTAAATTTGTAAACTAAGAATGAAGTCTCAGACTCTGGTCCAGTCCTCACTTTGCAGCTACTCTGCCTCAACGTCCGGTCGAACCGGTGCGTTTGCATTTCACTGGGGCCCATTGACCATTAAGGTCGTCGCCCAAAATATTTATCAAAAAAAATATTATTTTCCGAAAATCATTTGAAAATCATTTTATAATTTTTCTAAAAATTTCGGCAGCACTCCCTCTGTTTTCGGTCAACCCAAAAACTGGGAAATGCTCCGTAAACCTGCAAAATAACTTCCGAAACTCGAAATTTATATAAATATCCATAGAATATATTTTTCCCAAGCCAACCAGCAATCCGAAATGAGAATGGACTTCCCGAAATCCGAAACCAATATCAGAATCATTTCCACAGAACCCATCCTCTCAAGAAAATAAACCACAACATACATATATATGTATATATATCCGAAAATTCCGAACAGAGAACAGAACCTCAAAAGAATCAATTGCAACGAAAATTCCGAAAATTACAATTCCCTTTCGGAAAACCAAAAATAGCAACGTAACTATTACGTTGTCGAAAACCGAATTCCCGAAGGAATTCAGTTGGACCAGTTTCATCATCGACTAAATGAATAACAGGTTTAGAATTTACCCAACGACAACGTGAAACCGAAATGGAACTCGGAACGGAAACGGGGCACAACGGGCACGGGTCAGCAGTCGTGCGGTGAGCCACCCGCCAGAGCGACGTGATCCTCACTGCGGTCTCCAGCCCGGACGCCAGACTCCGCAGTCTCGGTCGACCGTGCCCATGCCGGTCAGTGGCAAGCCGGCGTCACCAAAGTGCGACTACGCCCGTGTCCCCGCGAGCACCCGTCGACAACTCCCCGTCACCCCGACCACCGAGCCGCCGAGGCCACTCCGGCCCAGATCCGACGCCGACGCCGACGCCGCGCCGCCAGGTCGTTGTTGCCGTGAGCCCCCAACTCCTGAAGCGTCGCCGGTGGCCATCCTCGACCCCAGCGCTGGCATCTCGCCGAGCCACCACCGCGTCCGCTGCGGATCGAGATCCATGCGACCCCATCAGTCGCCCTCTCCTCTGCACGGGCCAAAATCGAGCCGACCGTCCCGCTCCTCAACCGCCGAGATCTCCTCCGGGTCCAGAGCGCACCCTCGCCCACCCTCGCCCACCCTCGCCCACGACGACGCCGTCTGGGGGGCCACAGCAGGGCGGGGGGGGGGGGGGAGAAGCCACGGCCGAGAGGGTCGGCTCGGAAGGAGCGGCGACCGTCGGAGGGGAACCTTCAGGAGGAGGGGCCTGGGAGGAGGGGGGCGGAGGAAGACGGGGGGGCTCAGCGGGGGGAGAACCCGAGGGGGGGTGGGGGGCCCGAGGGGCGACAGAGGGGGGGGTCCCGAGGTGGACAGGGGGTGGGGTCCCGAGGGGGTCAGAGGGGGGGGGGAGAACCCGAGGGGGGTGGGGGGGCCGAGGAGGGACAGAGGGGGAGGAAACCCGAGGGGTGTAGGGGGGCCCGAGGCGGAGGGGCTCTCCCCGAGGGGGAGGGGGGAGGGCTTCCGCCGCCGGGGAGAGCCGAGGAAGGAGGGGAGGGGGGCCTCCGCCGAGCAGGCAGGGGAGAGGAAGGGAAGCCGCAGTCTCGCTCCGCCCCACGGAGCCCATGTCGAGACCCCCTGGCCCTCCGGTCCCCCTTCTAGCTTCGGCGACGGGCTAGAAGAGCCCCTGCTCCGCGCTTCTCTAGGCCGGTGCTCCCCTCCCCCGCGTCCTCTCGGTCCTCCTTGCCCTCCTTCTAGCTCCGGTGGCACGCGGTCCGAGCCATACCCCTGCCGGCCGCAGGCATCGGTGCGCCCTATCCGCAGCCGCCCGCGAATGTGCCACTCCTTGTGGCAGCGTTCCTCCGTGGCCCTCTCGGCGTGGTCCCCCCCCCCCTCTGGCTCGCCGTGGTCCCTCCCTCTCGGCGATGTTCTCCCCCTCCTCCCTTTTCCCCAGCCGGTGGTGTTCTCCCCCTCCTCCCTTTTCCCCAGCAGAATGAAGAGTGAGTGACGAAAGAATATAAAAGGAAACTGCTATTCTCCTCTCTTATATTTTCTCTCTTTATTTATTATGACTTCTCAACAGAACCGAAAAGAGATTAATGAGCAGTTTCCTCCTCGAGAACTGAGGGGTCAAATTGACCCTTCGTATTTCGAAGAGTCAATAGCAGTTTCCTTTTATTAATTGTATGCATACTGTAATGCTCATCCACAACTCCACAACCGTTGATTCACCGAGATTAAATCCCAGCCACTCTTTATCTTGACACAGTCAGCCCTAGAATTCAAAAACCTTTGTGTATTGTATAATAGATATTGGAATTTGGAAAAGCCCTTTCAAAAGATTTTCCAAAAAACACAAGCCAAAAAAAGACAATAATATTAAAAAAGGTGTTAAAGACGGGAAAAATAAAACCTTTTGTTTGCGATGAAAAATCTGGACACTCTTCTCTAAGATATATTTTTGTATAACCTAGGCATATTTGCCAAAAATTAAAATCAAAGCATATAAATGATATAATAGAAAGAAAATTGCTACCATCACTAATGGATTCTCATGTTTAATTAGGACTCGTTGAATAAGCATGAAAATATTGACAAATATGTGATTATAAATTGGTCACATGTGAATTTAAATTGAGTCACATAGAAAACAAAAGTAAGAAACTAAAGGAGAAGATATCAACAAGAAGATTTGTCATGAGCAGATGCAAGAAGAGAGCAAAAGCACAAGGGTGGAGGGAAGATGCACATAAGAAGTTAGCAATCAACAATTTCGAAGTATAAAATAGCAGTATTTGCAAACTTTCCTTTGATAATCCAAAGAGTACATTTCCATAAAAAAGGACAACCTAGTGCAACGAGCCTCACGCTTACCCCAATATATACACACTAACGAAACCAATGGAAAGTCTTCACTTACCATAAATAATGTAAATAATAACAAAAGCAATTCTCATGAAGGATGGAAATTGACACCTTCGTTATATATGAGGGAATGGCTGGTGAAGTATTCTAAAGGTTAAAACAAAAGCAGAATAACGTACCGTATGCACAGGTGTCCATCGTTCACTTGCAAGCTCATAACCATTTGGATCTTCTCCAGGAGCATGAAGAATGGATATGCATACACGCCCGTCAGGGTAAACTAAAGAAAATTTAACAGTCATTGGTTCATTACAGCTTCACCAAAATACAGGCAATATGGACAAGAAATAGAAGTACATGCATAAGTAACTAACCATTTGGGTGCCACATCTCTGATGTAAATCTAACTGAAGGAGGGCTATTAGGATAATTTGAAGGGAAACTCATAATTGCATTAAAATAACCTCCCTCGCTGCATAATAAGTATCACAGGTCAAGAACGTCGAAATATAGGATATCCAAATTGTATTTAAACAAGAAAACAAATAATGACACGAATAAGTATCCAAGACAACGTTCTCATTCAGCAATGCTAATGGATGGCATCCAAGTCAAACCTTATACTGATAATCAGCCTTTACACATGATGCGTGAAACAAGAAATTAAATGGAACCTATTACCAACATTTTGACGATATTTTTTGTTCACCTAGGACAACAGCATATTAAGTAGGTAAACATTAGAAATAAACCTTCAAAATTCCTGTTTACAAAAGAAGACTAAGAAGACTCTTAAATGAGGATACCTGCAGCTGGCAGATCCCAACAAGAACAGTTGATAAACAGCAGACTAATCCAAAAGCAATAAATTATCTAGCAATTCAATCCAACAAGAAGTAATCACATAAAAGATTCAGTTTAGAGACAGTCATAACAAGGGTCAGAACATCGTTGTCATCAGAACCAAATGAAAGAAAAAAATGTTCACAAATAATCCCAACAGATCATAGATAACTTCCAACTTCCTCAATTTGCATTGCTCTATGCCCTGAAGAAAGAATTCAACATCTCATCATTCTTTGCCAAGCATTTCTAACCACAAATTCTAGCAAAACCCACCTGAAGAGCAAGTTGATTTTTTGTCAGGCACCTGCTAATTCTCACACTTATTGAAAACAGCTGGGTAACTGTTGAATAAGTAACTTCAAAACATTAGAATAAAAATTTCCTTCTCCATTCTAAGTATCATATAACCAACATACAACCACAGATGACAACACCTCTATTGTCTTCTAGATAATTCTTACTGCTGTAAATTTGTAATAGTATTGCCTAAGTAAACACTACCTTCTGTAATCAGATAACAAACAAATCATGCAAAAAGATCCCAAAAGATTTTAGTAAGATGCCTGAAACCACCAAATTTTACTATGGGAAGAATGGAAAACCTGACATGAGTTATATATCCCCAACAATTCAAATAAGAATCATAGTTTTCCTTTCAAGACACCCAAACCTCAAAGCAAAACCCAAGGAACCCTAATCAAACAACCCATAACAAGCTCCATCTGGAATCTGCCAACCACACAATTCGTAATCCAAACATCAAGAATCAAGATTACTAACTCCATCTCAAGCAGATTCCCGCATGAACTTTTATGAACAGTATTAACAACTCCCTTAGTATTCCAAATATCAAAGAAGGATTCTGACACACAATCATAGATATCAATATCTCGAAGCAGTTGATTTTGTATAATTTTACTGCCACAACAGATTACCAACATTATCCAATAAAGAGCAAATCTTGCAATCAAATAAGGATTCCGACACACAATCATAGATGTCAATATCTCGAAGCAGTTGGATTTCGTATAATCTTACTACCACAAAACACTACCAACATCATCCAATAAAAGTAAGTCTGCAACAAGATTCCAATAATTTTACTGCCACAAACAATATCTTGAAGCGGTTGATTTTGTATAATTTTACTGCCACAAAACATTACCAACATTATCCAATAAAGAGCAAATCTTGCAATCAAATAAGGATTCCGACACACAATCATAGATGTCAATATCTCGAAGCAGTTGGATTTTGTATAATTTTACTACAGAAAAACGTTACCAGCATTATCCAATAGAAAGCAAATCTTGCAACAAGATTCCAAGAATGTCTATTTTGGAAGGAACCACCACCAAATGCCACATGCTAGTGAATTTCACATGATCTCTAAATGCCTGTGTATTTGAATAAAAATCCAATTGATAGGAACCCGGCCTCCTGCTCCTGGAGCTGGTGGTGATCTAATGAAAGTTGCCATGAAATTGACAGTGACAGAGAAAAACTTCAATTGAATAAGCAACAGAGATAGGTAATCTAGGGTTTTATTGTAGCTTTGGGAAAAGGAAAGAGTACAACTAATTCATTTCCAAAGAAGGAAGAAAGTAACAACTGAATTCTCCATAACATTCCTCTGCTCCTCCCCTCCCCTCCATTTGAAGAAGGCCAGTAACTAATAATTTCATTCCACTCATTAATTTGCTGACTCACCTAATGCTGCTAGGCTGATTTGCTAATCTGCTGACTTGGCTGATTGGCTACTCACCTAACTAACTGCTGACTGGATTAAGTAATAACTGATACCGAACAGAAAAGGACTGATACAAACTGATACTCTTCACTGCTACTGAATATAAATGCAGAAAAGAATAGCTAACTGATACTAGTGCAGAATGCAGGTTCTCTGGAGCAAAACTGAAGTTTCATAGCTACTTTGCAACTGCTTCACTGCTACTGAGTGTTCTCTCTGATACTACTAGGAAGGTATGTATCACCAATCTTTTCCATCTAAGAAGAAACGAAATACACAACCAATTACATGCAACCCCTATCCAAAAAGCCATTACTCAAAAGACCCTGATTGCCAAAAAACGAAAATATAGATAACAAACTATACTGGATCTTAGAAAACTCATGCCATACCACATTGCCCAAGCAAACATTACCCATATAATTCAATAAAGATTACCCCTTTGCAAAGGAAGTTCTCCAAAAAGTGTCAACTTTATAGGAATCTTACAATCTAAGCCCAATAAGATGCCTCCAATCACCAGTTTTTGCATCAATCCACATAAAAATCCAACCTTTACACACAGTAACTCCAACACTACGGACCATAGATCACACAGAATCCCAGCCACCTCCATCCAAAACACACCACCATCAAGAATCAAGACCAACCAACCCCTCTCACCAATTTTCACAAGACCACATAAAAAAAACCCACCTTTACACAAGTCCACCCCAAATTTTCTCACAAACCCTGGATCACACAGTCCTTAGCAATCCCTAGATCACACACAGTCTCAAGCCATCTCCATCCAAAACCCATCATCATCAATAAGCGAGACCAACCGATCCCTATCACCAGTTCTCACAAGATTTCACATAAAAAATCCCACCTTTACATACAACTCCACCCAAAATTCTCTAGCAAACCCTAGATCACACAGTCCCAAACCGACTCCACCCAAATCCCACCATCATCAAGAATCAAGACCGAACGACCAACCCCTCTCTCGACGGAATTGTAGACAAAAAAAAAAGCAAACAATCAGAACAACAGAGAGAGAGAGAGAAAGCACTTACTATAGGGTGTCCGGAGGACCGATGATGGTGACGCTCCACTCGAAGATGTTGCTGTCGTCGACCAAGCCGGCGGAGAACCCGTCGACCGGGCTCTTCATGAGATCTGATCAAAAATCAACAAAAAGAAGAAAAAAAAAGGAAAAAAAAAAAACATCAGAAGACCGATCAAAAACACACACAAAATCCTAGAGTCGTGGGGATCGGGTTTGATACCTTTGAGTTGCTTGTGGAGGAGGAGGCTCGCTTGGCTCACCCCTGTCGCCATTAGAGAGAGAGAGAGAAGAAGAAGAAGAAGAAGGCTTTGAAGCCGACTATTTGGAAGAGGGAGTTAATATAGATTTGGCCAAAAAGAGGGAGCTGGGGCATATATAGAATTACATAGAATTTGGATTGCTTTCCTTTTAACCTTTTTTTAACCCAAAATCAAATCTTGGAATCATTACTTCTACCAATTGGCTTGATTGCAACTAAATACTTTCTATTTGTAAGCTTTTCAACTTGATATATATTTTCATATGACCAATGGCAAGGGAACTTGCACGTATAAAAGAAAATTGTTGAAAAAAATAAAATATAAATAATCTTAGGAAATTGAACTCAAGCAACCAAAAAAAGACTTTTTCGAAAGGCACTTCAAGTTTTACTGGAGGATAGTCCAATTTTTTTAGAAAATTTATGAAATGCCCAAAAATTGCAAAAAATTTATGTAAAACCCACCGCAAAATAACATTTCATCGTGTGCCTAGAATTAATGATGAATATATAAAGCGGGTTCTGAATGACCTTTTTGCCCTTCTAATTTATTGAAAACACCCCCGAACCCTACTCTTCAAAAAAAAAATCGTTTCGATTCTTCTCTTCTTCCACACGCCGCTCAGTTTCGAATCTAGGTTTTCTCCTTCAAAATCTTCAAACCTTCCTCTCCATTCGCAATCTTCACACCATGTCGGCATCACCGGCAGCATCACTAGTTAGGAAAGATATAGCAGTTGTGGAGAAAATGAAAGAAGTTGCAGAAAATCCAAAAGGGGGTGACGGAAAACCACGGAAACGGATAACTAAGAAAGTTGAACATAAGAAAAAGGGAAACGATGTTAAGCAACAAGAAGTGCAAAAAGAAGGTATAACTTTAAGTTATGTTCATGATTATGTATAGAAACACGGAGAATGGCATTCTCCGTGTTAAAACGCATGAGAAAGTCCATTCTCCGTGTTAAATTACACGGAGAATGTCATTCTCCGTGTAATTTAAATCAAGAATATCATTCTCCATTTTAAATTACACGGAGAATAGCATTCTCAGTGTTAAACGCATGAGAATGTTCATTCTCCGTATTAACACGGAGAATGAACATTCTCATGCGTTTAACACTGAGAATGCTATTCTCCGTGTTAAAATTACGGAGAATGGCATCCTTCGTGTTAAAACGCATGAGAATGTTCATTATCCGTGTAATTAGTGTAATTTAGCACGGAGAATGCCATTCTCCGTGCTAAATTATACGGAGAATGACATCCTCCGTGTTAAATTACACGGAGAATGGCATCCTCATGCGTTAAAACGCATGAGAATGACCATTCTCCATCTTAAATTACACGGAGGATGCCATTTTTGATGCCATTTTTCGTGTAATTTAACACGGAGAATGGCATCCTCCGTGTTAAATTACACGGAGAATGGCATCCTCATGCGTTAAACGCATGAGAATGACCATTCTCCGTCTTAAATTACACGGAGGATGTCATTCTCCGTATTAAATTACATGAAGAATGGCATCCTCCGTATTAAATTACACGAAGAATGGCATAACGCATGAGAATGACCATTCTCCGTTATAAATTACACGGAGAAAGCCATTCTTCGTGTAATTTAACACGGAGAATGATTTAAATTACACGGAGAATGCCATTCTCCGTGTATAAAAACACGGAGAATGTCATTCTCCTTGTTAAATTACACAGATAATGGAATTCTATGTGTTAAAACGCATGAGAATGACTATTCTCCGTGTAATTTAACACGGAGAATATCATTCTTCGTGTTAAATTATACGGAGGATGTCGTTCTCCGTGTATAAAAATACAGAGAATGTCATTCTCCTTGTTAAATTATACGGATAATGATATTCTCCGTGTTAAAACGCATAAGAATGACTATTCTCCGTATAATTTAACACGGAGAATGTCATTCTCCGTTTTAAATTACACGGAGAATGATCATTCCCAGTGTTAAAACGCATGAGAATGACCATTCTCTGTTTTAAATTACACGTTTAATGGCATTCTTCGTGTATAAAAACACGGAGAATGTCATTCTCCGTGTATAAAAACACGGAGAATGACTATTCTTCGTCTTAAATTACACGAAGGATGCTATTTTCCGTGTAGTTTAACATAGAGAATGGCATCCTCCGTGTTAAATTACACGGAGAATGGCATCCTCATGCGTTAAACGCATGAGAATGACCATTCTCCGTCTTAAATTACACGGAGGATGTGATTCTCCGTGTTAAATTACACGGAGAATGGCATCCTCCGTATTAAATTACACGGAGAATGGCATTCTCATGCGTTAAAACGTATGAGAATGACCATTCTCCGTCATAAATTACACGGAAAAAGCTATTCTTCGTGTAATTTAATACGGAGAATGATTTAAATTACGAGGATGTCATTCTCCGTGTATAAAAACACGGAGAATGTCATTCTCCTTGTTAAATTAGATGGATAATGGAATTCTATGTGTTAAAACGCATGAGAATGACTATTCTTCGTGTTAAAACGCATAAGAATGACTATTCTTCGTGTAATTTAATACGGAGAATGTCATTCTCCGTTTTAAAATACACGGAGAATGGTCATTCTCATTGTTAAAACGCATGAGAATGACCTTTCTCCATTTTAAATTACACGTTTAATGGCATTCTCCGTGTATAAAAACATAGAGAATGTCATTCTCCGTTTTAAATTACACGGAGAATGGCTTTCTTAGTGTTAACGTATGAGAATGTTCATTCTCCGTGTAATTTAAAACGGAGAATAGCATGGAGAATATCATTCTCCGTCATTCTTCGTGTTAAATTACACGGAGAATGGCATTCTCAGTGTTAAAACGCATGAGAATGTCATTCTCCGTGTAATTTAACACGGAGAATGACCATTTTTCGTGTCAAAATGACGGAGAATGGCTATTCTTCGTGTTATATCGACGAAGAACAGTTGACAGAAACCTAAATTTTTGTTTTGTTTTTGTTTTTTTTTTTTTTTGGTAGAAAAAAAGCTGTTAGGAATAAGGAATCAAGAGTTTTTCGTTCTACTTTTAAAACAATACTAAATCTTATGGAGGATGTCAATATAGATGGCGGCCGTTTACCTGAGCCAGTTATTAATTCTTTAAAGAATACCGGTTTTTAGAATTTTGTCGAGGTATTCTACAAAAACAGAGTCTACGTTCACGAATTGGCCAAGGTAACAGAAGGTCTTGAGAATTTGATTGCAACTTACAAAGCAGACAAAGATGACGTCGGGTGTCACGCCCCGCTCCCGTAGGAGCGATCGTCCTTGCTAAGGCGTGATGCCGCACGAGCCTAGATTTTGCTCGTGCAAGGCGGGTTCCATAATGGCCGATTACAGCGGCTGTTACGACCCACACCCGCTTTTCGGATAGAAGACGTGTCCAAGCCCAGCCTACGTCGCAATGTCGGCGGTAGAACGCTGTCTATAAATCACAAGTCCCTGAATCTAGAATCACTCAGAAATCTATATCTCATCCACAGAATAAACAAGATACAACCAAGATCAATAAATAAAATATGAAACTGAACAATAGAGAGTATAACTGATTGTTTTCAAGAATCAAGTCACGTCCGGTGGACACAAATCCACTACCAATAGACGGAAAAAAACAATACATGAAATAACTAACTGAGTCTAAACTGCTCGTCTGCCCTGGCTCAAACTCGGCTAAACTTGAAGAGATCCTCAGGTCCTCAGAGGACTAGCAAGATACATAAAAACGAGCCTTTTTAACAGTTTATCATGCATGGAGAAAATCCGAAATAAAATAGAACTAATGAAATAAAAGTACACGGATCAGTGAACTGACTACACATAAATGAACTGCTGGACGAAGACGAGAGAACTCATGTCAAGATGTCAACGGATAACCAAATCGAATACTTAAACCCTCGCCCCTAGTGTGGACTCGCAGGTTTGATCAACTACTAACCCTCGCT